>CAOGCB010617025.1:0-99047 GCA_948266635.1 Cnidoscolus chayamansa
CATGCTTTGTCCTCACTCACACGCTTTCTGAGAGAACTTCCCAGAAGGTCACCCATCCTGTAATTGCTCCAGGCCAAGCACGTTTAACCATGGAGTTTTTACGGAAAGGCTCCCGAAAAGGAAGGTGCACCTTGTTGATATGGCTAGTACCTATCAAATCTCTTAAGTTATTCTCAATTGTACAGTCCCATACCTGCACAATCTCGAAATCACTCAACTGTGCAGCCCCATCCCTACACAGTCTCAGGATCACTCTTTTTCGGGTGTGGGATCGATTCATTCATGTATCCCTCCACCTAGAAGCCTGCCAGAAGCCGCTCCTTGTCCGTGCTCTCTCTAGCACCGACGATCACTTCCCGCCCTCTTCGGTCCCGGGTATTACATTCTCTCTCAAAACATTTTATAAATCACATGTTTGAATATACCCTTAAATCCAAAAATATTTAAATTTTTTATTCAAATTTTATCATCATTTTTATAGTTGTTTTTGCTTCCGCAGTCCGTCAATACGCATAAATTAAAAAACATATATGAAGGAATCATACTCGCAAAAAACATAGGAGATAGAGAACTGACTCCCAAAAGCAGTGGACCTAATATTGGAGAAGAAATAGCTTCAACCATCATAAACAAGGAATGCAACTTTATTACATCGGTAGCTAATACTCGTTATTAAACTCGAATTTACCTATTTATGATTCGGAGAGAGTGAATCATATAAGCTCCGTTACCAAAAAAAAAAGAATGCAACTTTATTGAATCCTCACTGGAACTCAAGTTTGATGTTTGCCCTCCCCTCTTGCAAGTTTGAAACTATGGGATGCAAACCTAAGCAACCTTTTTATAATGGACTTATGTCTCCCGAACCCATTCTTGAATATATATATATATATATATATATAATATTTATTATTTATTATCGTTGATTAAAAAATTTAATTTTATAAAATATTTTTATTGTGTAATTTTGAAATAAGATACATTAGTGAATTTTCTAAAAATTGAAGGACTTGGTACTAATTTTTGCTGCTTTAAATGATGTGGTTGGTATAGTTACAGAGTAATAATTTTTCCACACCTAACATCGCCTATAAGAAAAGGATGTTTCAAGGAATTCGAGAGACAGCGGAAGTCTTTGAGAAGTGGAAGAAAGATGGAAGTTCGCATTGTGTCAAGACAACTCATAAAGCCATCTTCCCCAGCAGCTCAACATCAAAAACCCTACAAACTCTGCCTTTTTGACCAGCTTACACCTTCAACATATTCACCACTTATGCTCTTCTACTCCATGGATCTTTCTTATTCCACCATAGCCTTGTCCCGCCTGAAGAGCTCTCTCTCTGATGCCCTTAATCTCTACTACCCTTTATCTGGAAGAATAATTGATAACCTTTATATTGATCGTTTCAATGAAGGTGTTCCTTTCTTGGAAGCCACAGTTAATTGTCGCTTGTCTGATTTCCTTAAACAACATGAGATTGAGTCTTTGAATCATTTTTTTCCATTCCATCCCTTCAGCAAGCAAACAGACACGAACATACCAATAGTTGCATTCCAGATGACCATATTCACTTGTGGAGGGATAGCTGTAAATATATGTGCGTTGCACAAGCTCATTGATGGAGCCACGGCTAGGGCTTTTTTCAATACTTGGGCTTCTTTGTCCCGTGGAAATGTTAAAGATATCATCTACCCAAATCTCAACGAGGCGTCGCAGTTCTTTCCACCAATGACTTCACTTCCAGAAAACCATGTATCTCTCATGGAAAGCTTGTGGTTCACCGAAGGTAGCTATATTACAAGGAGATTTGTGTTTGATGCCAAAGCAATAGCAACTCTAAGGGCTAAGGTAGAGGGCAAAGTTGAGACTAAGCCGTCACGAAATGAGGCATTGTCTTGTTTCATTTGGAAATGTTGTATGGCTGCATCAAATGCAGTATCAGGCTCACCCAAACCATCCATTTTGGTTGAAGCAGTGAATCTCCGGCCAAAAACTAAGCCACCTATATCCAATGCTTCTATTGGTAATATCTTTTGGTGGGCAACTGCAGTTGCTAGCCCTACAGACACAAACATAGAGATGCATGAACTCATAAAGCTAGTAAGTGAAGCTACTGCACTGTACATGAGTGATTTCACGCAGACTCTACAAGGTGAAGGTGGCCATGAAACCATGACTGAGCATTGTAACCAGCTAGAGGAGTTATTTTCCTTTGAAAAACCAGATATATTCGCATTTACGTCTTGGTGTTATCTGGGTTTCACAAAGCTTAACTTTGGATGGGGAGAGCCCATTCGATTTGCTCTTTTGGGAAAAGCTGGTCAAGCATTCAGAAACCTCACCATGTTAATTGAAACAAAAGATGGCGATGGAATCGAAGCATGGATCACACTAGATGAACAAAGAATGGCTATACTAGAAAAAGATGAAGAATTCCTGGCTTTTGCTTCTCCTAATCCCAAGATTTCAAATCTGTAACCATCTTTCAACCCTTCATTAATTGAGTCCACAGATGTACGAGCAGGTGGTGAGATATTTATTTGGGACTTGTCTTCTTCAAGCCTGTCAATCCCCAGATGGTTGATAGAATAGTTCTACACTGTGCTTTAATTACGTGCAAATTAGTAAGACTTGTTTTCTTCTTGTGTTATAATTCTGTTTATGTTTTGCTAATCATGTCTTTGTTTCGTTTGCATTCCAAAATGTATTTTGTTTATTATTTTAACTAAGATCAAAATTGTAAATTTTATATATAAAATAAATTTTATTAAAATTATTTTAACTTTTAATATACTGAGCAGATATCATCCGTACCAAAAAGAGAGAATGCAATAAATGCCATAGAAAAAATCTCAATCACTTTATACCAAAACCTGATATACCCTCATTTTATTCCACACTCCGGCCCGACAAGATTATAGAGAGATAAATCACGGTAACTCAGCGATAATCAAGTGGGACGTCTTTAATTCGGTGCCCATAAGGAACCCACCCATATAGGTGAAACTTCCACACTGCGACTGCCGAGAATCGAACCTTAGATCTTGTACCAATTTTACCACTTGCTTACCACTAAACTAAGCCCGTGCGGGCATCACAACCACTTTTATTATACAAGCAGGATGCAATTAAGTTGTAACAATAAAGTTGATATATTCTCGTTGTGTCGTATTTCAGCCGACTTAACAATAATTAAGTAAGAGATTTTTAACTTAATATCTATAAAAAAATATATTTATATAAATAAAATTATCAGAATATCAAAACTTAAACTTTAAATCTCATATTCTGATATTCATTTTACCATTTGTTTACTGTTAAGTTAAGTTAGTACATACTAAAAGAGAGAATGCAATAAATGCTATATAAAAAATCACAACGACATTTATTATACAAGCTGGAGGCAATTACCATAAAAGGAGTTGAGGGCATTATGAAACAACGGGAATTATGGGAAGAAATTCTCACCACGGAAAATTGTCGTTGAATGCTATCACGGCCTAACTGCTTTTCTAACAGAACATACTAGCCATATTAGTGAGCTTTTGCTCGTTTTAGTTTAAAATAAAAAAACTAAATTTTTAAATTTTTATAAAATCAAATCAAATTGAAAGATGAAAATTAGAAATATTTTGTTTGATTTAATTCAGTTAATCAGTTTTTTTATTTATTGCGTATATTAAACCCTTTAAGAAAATAAAGTTTATATTGAAAAAATAATCAAATCTCTTAATTAATTTAATTAATTATTTTTCTTTTTTATTTGATTTTAAAAGATAAATAAATTGAATTTTTTAAAAAAATATTCAAGTTAAAAATATGAAAAAAACTTTAATAAAATAAATATTTATTTAATAAATAAATTCGGTTCTTATCATATTGTTGCTTCATCATGTATTATGCCTTCCTTCAAAATCTCTATGCATATTCTCTTGCTTGAAACATTTCAATTACTCATTCCAGTACGATACATTAAAAGTTGGTAATTGAGTGGGTTGATAAGCATAAAGATCAGCTTCAAAGTGAGACATCTTTACAACGACATGAGAAAAGTTGTTGTACTAGAACTCAACTAATAAAAGAAACTTGAAGACTCTAGCTAGAAGGATGAGATAGGAACAATAAATGTTCAGATCTAATAAATATACATACGACAGCTAGAATGGTGAACTTGCCACTAGATTTCGATAAATGTCTAATGAAATCCATAGAAATATGATCGCAGGTTTAGTATGGTAAAAACAAGAGCAACCTCATTCATGGTCATTCTTAATCCATCAAAAGCTTGCTATGCAACTAAAAGACAAATCATAACCATACAAACCTTAAAAAAAACTCATCAAATCTTTAACCAAGAAGAAAAACAAGCTAGTAAACCATTGTCTAAGACTACTTAAGATCAATGGCTACACCTTGTGTAGAAATAATACGGTCCAAATAGCCAAATAAATACTTAGATAACTTTACATAAATTTATCACTACGAAAGTACTCGAAAAACAAACTTAAGCTATTATAAATGAGAATTCAAATCAAGAAATATGTAAATATTTTGAAATTGCACACACCAGATCTTGACGAACGTGATTTATAAAAGCTTGAAATGTGGCATTGTAAAATTCATTTTTATTGAGAATATTTTGAAAATTTTCGTCACTAAATCAATTTCCATTATTGAATTAATTTTGATTGTTTATATTCTTATCGCTAAAAGATTGCGATAAATTTTAAAATATATACTAAAATTAATGATAAATTCAAGAAATAGAAGCAATTAGATTTTACTTTCCCTTTTCACAGCATTTATTACTACTTTTTCTCTCTTAACTACCAACTAACTTAACTTTACAGAGCTAATAAATAAACATTTTCTAGCCAACTAACCTTTTTTGGTTGTATACATATTTCAGTCATTATTTTAGAATTGTTAATGAGATTATTTTAATTTCAAAATATTTATATGTTATTTCATTAAATATAATTTTAATTTTATATATATATTATTTTATTTATTATTTCTTTGACAATAAATTAATATAGATGTTATTTTTTTTTATTTTAGAAACATATTTAACTTTAATGATATAAATATATAAAGATTTGGTGATGATTTACTCTATCATAAAATGTGAAAAAGAGATAAAACTCTCAATATGAAATTCTCATCAAAATATATATGATAAAAATATTTGACATAATTTTTTTATTAGAGAAAAATATTTTAATAAATTTGAAAATAAAATAATCATGTATAAATTTATTTAATAAAATTTATATCCCATTAAAAATAATTAAAATTTTCATTTCAAATATGAGGATTAATTAAAAATAATAATTAATTAAACTATATTTTTGTAAAAAATTTTAATTTTAAAATAAAAATCAAATTAAGTAAGAGGAAAAAGAAAATATCGAGAAACAGGATTGTCACCGATGGTGGTCTTGAACGTCGGCAACATAAAACCAAAGACAACATGAAATCCGACCTGCCGGATTCGAACCAGCGACCTAAGGATCACAGCTACAACTACAGTCCTCCGCTCTACCAACTGAGCTAAGGTCGGCTTCATGCTTGAGTCCCTGCTAATAATATACAAAATTCAATTTTATAAGAGATACACGTAACAAATCATATGTTCGTGTATTTTGTTCACTGTTTCTTTTTTTTTTTTTAGTGTGCTTATAAAAACCAAATATATTAATGTAAAAAATATCAACTATATAAATATATTTAAATAATAATAAATAAAATACAAGAATATTTTAAGTAGTACTCCTTTGATTTTAGCATTTTTAAATATCATGTTGTAGTTATTCAAGAGTCCAATGCAGGTAGGAAATACACAAATTATCTGTGCTAGTAGTAAATATTCTTACACAATTCATAAATTATCAGCATATAATAGCAAATAACAAAGGAGAAAATCGATTATTTCCATCAAAAGAAATTTTACACAATAAACATTCAGTGTATTTGTCATCTAAAAAAGTTTTATCTATTAAGATTATAGAATACAACGATTTGAAGCTTTGATGGATTCCTTAAATCTCTAAAAAAATCCCATCAAATATAAGATATGTTAAATATAATATTTTATTCATCCAACGAGGATTGTCATCAATTATCTATATTATTCTGATATTAAAATATTAAAGAACTGTCGTGAATCAACTTAATTATTTATAAAACTCATTTTCAATCATTATAAAATTTTATTATTATATTTAATTTAATTTTTTATATTTTTCGGTACGATAATTCGTGTCTAAACTTATCTTTTAGATCTATTTAAAATATTATCATTTTAATATCAAGTTATTGATCAATCAATATAAAAATAAAAACTTAATTAAATTAAGCTCTTCATGTGTTTCTCCAGTGAATTATGAAAAAAAAAATACAAAAGGAAATCCGACCTGCCGGATTCGAACCAGCGACCTAAGGATTACGGCAACCACTACAGTCCTCCGCTCTACCAACTGAGCTAAGGTCGGCCTGGCAACTTCTTTCACTCATAATTATTATATTTAGTAAACGTAATAGTTGATATAATTAAAAGAAAAATTTACAATTTACTCAATTTGATCTTTTATATTTAAAAAATAAATTAAATATTTTTTAAACTATTAATTATTTAGTGTTTGAATTTCCAAATAATTAATTATTTAATTTTTCTGTTTTTATTTATTTAAACTACTAATAAAATATAAAATAGTTAAAATCGACTTATTTTCTTCATAATTTTAATATATAAATATTTAATTTTTATAATTTTAAATTTATAGTTTTTATAATTTTCTAATTTTAAAATTACAATTATTTAAAATTATATAAAACTATATAAAATAATATAAGTTATATTCACACATCCTCTCCCTTTGCCTTAAGTTCATACATATATAGAATTTGCAAGATTATATTGGAAGACTATAACCTTCTATATTTATGACTTAAAGTACATGTTTCTTAGTAAGTATATATTTTTCATAATATGAAATTAGATTAATCCGTGAAGATAATCTATTTAAATTTTCAACATCTCTCACTCGCACAATGGATAAACTTTCATTTTCATTCTAAATTTCATACTTCACAAATAAATTATATGATTCGTACATATTTTGAAAACTCAATTACTATTTGTATGCTAGTATAACATATCTAATAATGGGACTTAAAATATATAGGGTATGCAACTATTGGAATCTTTCTAAGAACTAAGCATGTAAACATAGTAGAAAATAATCTATTATAAAATCTCATTAGTCATTTTACTGTGGAAAATATTCATATAAAGAAAGTTTTGACTAAAACTTATTAATTTTGGTGTGAGGTTTATGTTCTTCGTTTCTTTTGTTTACTATATTGTTGCAAGCCATAATAATCTCAAAGGGATCGCCTCTAATAGAAATTCATACAATGTTTGTGAACCTACAACTCATGTTGAGCAACTAACAAATATCGTCATACCTCCAAGGGCTAGTAAAGGCAGCAGCCAAAGAAAGAGATAAGGAAGAGATGCAGCTACGACTTCTTAAAGCTCAGTGTGTTGCACACTCTCTAAAAGCCATCTTTATCTAAATTTATATATTAATCTAAAAGTTTAATACAAGATATTATATATTGAATACTATCACTAAAGCTGAGTATTCTCATCATTGAAATTACCAAAATAGCCTCTTATTATGCGTTTCCAAGAAGTAGGTAGAGGGTATTATTGTCATCTTGCCATAGAGACAATCTAGCTTATCCACTTAAGCTCCAAAATCACATTCAATCCACGTCAACTTTGCAGAGAGAGAGAGAGAGAGACAGAGCTATACATGGAAAAAAAGCTGAAAGCAGGAACCAGAAAATTCCAAGAAAATGAATTAAAACTTATAAGGGATGACTTTTTTCAATGTCGATTTCTTTATTATATGGTAAGTTTGTTTTATTACACCATATAAACATAATTATCGATATATATCAGCCTCTTCTCTGTCTCTCTCTGTTATCGTTGTGTGTTTTTTTTTTCCTCTGAGATCTCTCGCGGGAAACATCCTTGGATTCTGTCTAGGCCAAATGCCAGCATAAACAATCTTAAACAAGGTATGGTCACTCTTTTTCTCTTTTGTCTTTATGGGTTTTTAATTTCTGTGTTTATGTTAATGGATTTGTTTATTTTTTTGTAACTTTTGTGCTAAATGCAATGTTAAGCTGGGAACCAGTTTTTGTGGGTTCTGGAAATGGTTTTGTTTGTTTATAATTGTTGTTTGAATAAACATGGGAGATTTTAATTATGAGATCTATATGTGTAGGAGATTTTAATTATGAGATCTATATGTGTAGGTGAATATAATGTGTCTAATTGGTGGATAAAAGAGGATTGCTGTTCAAGGTATTGTAAGCATATGATTTTGAATCATTTGGTAATTGAACTTGTTTTATGAGGAATCTTTCAGTTATAGGATAAGGAGTTTCTATGTGATCTTCGGGAGGAATTCTTTTTTCCCCTTTGTTATTTTCTTGGAAAGTATGTTTAAGAAAATGTATTATTTTGGCTGTTGAATTTTGTGGGATTAATTGTTGTGGAAAAGGGAAACCCATCTATTCAGTTATTTTGTAAGGTTTAATGGTGAATGGCGATGAGGGATTGTGAAACAAGTTATATATTAGGGCTCGATCTTATAGTGAATTGAAATTTTCCCTTTTAGTACAAATGGCTCTAACGAGTACTTGATCGCGATAACTCACAGCTCTAAAGACAACTCCAAGGAGCAAAAGTCCATTGGATTGTTGCTGAAGATATTGCTCTATGACATATGTTGAAAATAGGTGTAATTGGAGGCATTGTTGATAAGATGTTATAAGCAAAAACTAGCTTCTCAATGAGTGAATGAAAATGGAGGAGCTATAAAGATGGCGTAAAAGTTTCTACAAAGGATATGACCCTGATAAGGAATCTAAAATATTGAAACAAATATTTAAGCAGTCTGTAGGACAGTTTCTTTGTTGTATTGTGTGCATTCTACTCGGTTGAAATATTACTCAATTTCAAGGGATACCCTTATTTGAGAACCTTTCATTTTAGGTCTGAAATTTAAGTCATTAACTATGTGTAATCAAATTTCATTGGGGAAGAAGAAAGACGACATCTTGAAGATTGTTTTACTGACTATTTTTTATGCTTAAGAAATTATGATGCCTAGCAGACTAAGTTTTAAAGTTGGTGGGTTTGTATGATATGGGTCTGAAAAGAGGATTGCAGGAATCTTTAGGCATGTATATCACTTGGAATAAGGTGACTGCTGCTTATGGATGAAAAAGTTTGGTGTACTTCAATAATTACTCGTACCCCTTGTTCGATATCAAGAACTTTGTAGGAATTCAATCCCATTGATTTCTTTTTCTGTCAATTCTCATATTTGGAATAAAAGAATTGATTTGTTTTACTTAGAAAAGTTCATTTTAACAGAAATATGCATAATTTTGTAAGAATTCATTTGAAATCTTGTTTTGCAAATGGATCTTTCCAAATGAAACCAGAAAGCATTTGTTTTCATTTCATAAGCATGATATGTTTTCAACTGAATCCTTATGTATTCCGTTTTTTTTCCTTCTTCAGTTTGTTATCAGATAGAAGATCTATTTTATGTTGAGCAGTTCCTGTTCCAATCACAAACAACCTTTGGAGTGTTCAACATCCAATAATACAAGTAATAAGCCCATGGAAAAAGAAGTGAGCAAGACAACTTCTGTGTTTGTCAATCATGGTGAGTTTCTTATAGGAAAACAAAAAACTTTATAGTTCCATTTAAATGCATTTCTTCCATTTTGTTAATGTAATATAGAAAATTCATCGTTGCATAGTAGTTTTCCACTGCAGTTTTCCAATGTTTGCTCGTCTGTTTATTTCTGTTTCTTTTAGTTCAAGTTTCTTTCCTTTTTGAGCATAATGTGGCTAAGTGTGTCATGTAGCTGCAATTGCTTGGCATGAGAGTAGAAGAAAGTGGATAGGAGACAAATCTGAAATATCAAAAACATCAGCGAAGGATCCAATCATAAGGTATTATCGTTTACTTTTGTTTCTTTGTATGAGCTTAAAACCACTCACTTCCCAGTAACTGCAGATTTCTGTTGGCACCAAAATAAAAATGATGACAATTAGTTGGAGGGAGTAAAAAAAGAGTAAAGTAAACTTGGATAAAGAAATTCATGGTTTAGTAATCATGAGTATTTATGTAAAAGTAATTTGTCTGCAATCAGTATGCTGGATGATTAATAGACTAAAAGTTTAGAATCACAGAACAGGAGATTAACCATACCCCAGTAGGCCTTGTGAGTTTGAGTGATGTTTTTTGCTTAGATTTGTTGGAAATAAGTTATATAGTGTTTTGTCACGGCAGTCCTTTTAATTGATGGTTCAAATGTGTTAAAAATATCACAAAGATCAGATGTGTAAAATGGTTTGGACAGTGATCAATATTGCATTGCCTCTTGCCAGAGGTAGCTTGATTGGTCTTTCTTCCCTTTTAAGTTGTAGAAAGTGGGTAAAGTCTTGAGTTCGAACCTCTCCATCTACCTATTATGAGATATTCACCTAAAAGAGAGGACTATCTCCTATTGTGTGATTCATGGGTGTGTTGAATCCCACATTTATTTGGACTAAGGATTAAGTGCCCTTTGTTATGCTTTAGGCACTCCTTCCCCCTTAAGCTAGCTTTTGTGGTATAGATAGGCCTGGTCTATTTTCTTGATAGGCCTAAATGTGATAACTATAGAAAGGTTAGAGTGCCCACTGGTTTTTTATACCTAAAAATTATTGTGGTTGGTTGATGCATCTATATCTAAGGATGGTTTATGCCTTGATTTTTTCTAAATTTTTTTTAAAGTATTCTTTCTTGGTAATCTGTAGAGAATAATTACAGAAATTTGCTTTGCAGCTGGTCAACAACCTATGACGAATTGCTTTCAACCAATGAACCTTTCTCTGAGCCTATCCCTTTACCTGTAAGATTCTTCAAACATATGAAACTCTTGAATTTTAGTATTTACTTGTAAGATCGGACTAGCGTAGAATGTGTGTGCGTGCACGTTCGTATAATCACCGACTTATAGAAGAACATGAATGGATTGACAATAAAATTTACAGATGGTATGCAAGCCAAAGTGAAGTAATTCAGTTTGCATAGAGCATTCTCAAGTAAATAGTGGCCTTAATGGAACTATTATTAACAACATTATCTTGCTAAATTATTTAAACAGTAGTTGATTTTTGTTTTTCATCTATGGGCAAATTTTTTTATGTAAATTTGATTGTTTTGTTTTTTTCTGGATTTTGCAGGAGATGGTAGATTTTTTAGTTGATATTTGGCAGGATGAAGGCCTCTTTGATTAAATAATCAACGATGACATCAATTGTAAGGGTAAATTGTACCATTCGACCCTTAACTTTTTATTAGTTTTATGTCATTCGCTAACTTTTTTGTTATAAAAAAAATCTCTCGATTTTAAAATATGCTCATAAAAAATCTCTCCAATCAGAATCTATTCAAATCTCCGACGAAATACAAATATGGTATGTCTATGTGTCCATCACTTCAAAAAAAAAGTGCAAGTTAATGGTAGTTTTCGCAAATCTATTTGATCTGATATAGAAATTATAGGTTGCAATTAAATTAGAAATATTGTTTTTCTATAAATTTTCGGGTAAAATAAGCTTAGGTGACTTATTTTTTCACTTTTTTCTGAAGCAATGGACACATAAACATGTCATATTTATATTTCGTCGGAGATTTTTTACGAGTATATTTCAAAATTGAGAGTTTTTTTTATAACAAATTTAAATTAAAGGACGAATGATATAATTAACCCTCCGTTGTAGTGTGCAAAGATATTAATACAAGGTAAAGAACTCAGACTGCTTGCAGCTTATTGAAATGTAGACCATTTCTTGTAGCCAATTCATTGATTATCAAAGTATGATGTTGAGAACCTCCATTTTACAACCTCTCATTTGTAGTAAATGTAATGGTTTTAATTTAATTTTAATGCATGAATTTTTTTTTCTCTGGAAAAGCATATGTAGATAACAAAATGAATATATTTTGTTTTTCACGAAAATAAATTAAATTGGGCTACCGTGATTTGCTTCCCCACCATTACGTCGACCGGGTGCGGGTACCCTTATGAGAATTCAAATCACTTTTTAGAGAAATAAAAATATTTTTTGGTTTTTCACGAAAATAAATTGTTTTTCAGTATTTAATTATAATATTAAAAAAAATTATTAAAAAATTATATATAAATATATAAATGCATTTACTATTAGATTATGCCTGCGACTGATTAGTTATAGCTTCTCACTTATATATATACATACATCAAGTAAAAGTTGGTTAATGCAACTCACACTTTTCTCATTTTTATTGATCCAAGTATAATTTTATTTTTCTCTCTCTATAAATAATTGGGTATTTTATTTTATAAAATAATTGTGAAAATATTTTAATATTTTATTTAAATTATATATATATAATTTAATTATATTTGGATTCTTTAAATAAATTTTATAAAAAATCCAATAATGCTTACTCAATCACCAAGCAAACAGAGATAAGGTCGTACCGAAGAAGCATGACGACGTTGCCAAAGTAGTAATGCTTTTCCTTTTTCCCTTTGATACCAACGATATCTTTTTTTTTTTTTAAGCAGAGATTTTTAAATTACGCTATGAGTATAAAATATTTTTAAAATTTAATAAAGAGTATTTTATATTTTAATAAATATATTTTATATGGATCCGAATTAAATTAAAAAAAATATATATTAATAATTAAATAATAAATAAATGTGAAAAATTAATTTGCTTATTATTCAATCCTCTGATCAATTGATCAGATCAGCATTCTCCAACACGAAAAAAGGCCCTTGATGACAACAGTCATTGGGTACCACGACAGAACAGTGCTTATCAATACTCATCAAATTGCGTGCACACTTTAACGGTGGTCTGCCTCACACGCAATACGAGAAATGCTTTTTCGTTCCCTCCTCTTATGATGACGGGTCATCACCATAGCCACGTCACTCATAATCAAAGTAAAATTTATCATTAATCTTTAATTTTATCGCTAATTATTAATTAATTCATATTTAATATTAAAAAATTATAATTTTCATATTAAAATTTTTTAAAATTATGAAATAAAATTTTTTTTGATTCGTTTATTAAATGAATTAGCCTTTTTAATATTCGATTCAAGCTTATTAATATTCAATTCGAGCTTGTTAATATTCGATTCGATCATGAAATGAGTTAGATTCGTACTAAAAAAAATTTTAAAAGATAAATTTTATAAAATTTCAGGTAAGTTTGAAAGAATTAAAATTAAAATTTATTTTTAAAAATTAATTAAAATAAATGGATAATTAATGTAAATGAAATTATTATTAATGATGAAATAATGGAAAAATAATAAAATTTTCCAAAAATAAAAACTTCTGGTTTGATTTCCCTTTGCCCTTTAATACCGTAGACTGTTAGTTAAGCTTTGAACTGTTAGAAGCATCTACGCCTTATAAAAGGCCGTTTCATTTCTCAAATACAAGCACAGCAGAGCATCGGAAACAAAGGAACCCAGAAAATGAACAGACTGACTTTCTGTTGCGCTTTGCTTCTCTCTCTTATCGCCATATCTACCGCGAGATTTCCCGATGACCTTCATCTCCCTCTCCCCAAATCCACTTTCCCGTCTGTTCAGGCTGGCAAGCTGATTCGAGCGCTCAACCTCTTCCCGGAGAAGGATGTTAACGTCTTATCTGATGCCGACGCTGCTCGTCTTGATGGAACGAAGAGAATCGTCGAGAAGCGTTTTAGGTTTCCGAATGTCGTTGACGACGAGTATAGTGGAGTTTCTGTGGAGGATTTGGGCCACCATGCCGGTTACTATAAGATTGCCAACTCTCACGCAGCCAGGTCGGTTTTTTTCTGGGTAATTTGGGATAGGATTAGAATTTGTTTAAGTTATCTTTACGGATGCAAGCTGAATTTTAAGGTTTAGCAGTTTGTTTAGGTTTCAGCTATTGAGTTAAATGAATTTAATTAGTTTCTTGATTCAGAAACATCTCTATTAGATTCAATCAGGGTTCTGAACCGTTCATGTTTGTGGCTTTTTTGTAGGATGTTTTATTTCTTCTTTGAATCACGCAACAGCAGGAAGGACCCTGTTGTCATTTGGTTGACTGGAGGACCTGGCTGCAGCAGTGAGTTGGCTATGTTTTATGAAAACGGTCCGTTTACTATTGCAGACAACTTGTCTCTTGTATGGAATCCATATGGTTGGGACAAGGTATTTTAATTCTTCCGCTGAATGAAATTAAGCTTACTTTCCGACTGCTTAGTACTGAAACATGGTTAGCCTTATGAAATTACAATTAATTGAGTGTTACTAGAAATTGGAAGTACATCTAGGTTTGCTTTTATAGTGTTATTAGAAATTGGAAGGCAAACCTAGGGATGAAGCTCAAAGATGCATGGGCAGATTGCATTTTTCTATTAGAGGAAAGCTTGTTCGATGAAGTCATGCCTAAGTGCATAACTTGCCTATGTTGGTGGAGCTTGAGGCAATGAAAAGCGTGCTTTTTCTTTGTTTTAGTAGCAGTATCTTTTAATAACTTGGACCAGCCAAAACATCTTTTACCTAATTTCAGTTTTTAATTATTTATAACTTGCTTTATTTCTATTTGAGCTCACAGTTTCGCTTGCTTCTAACTCTTGAGCTAATAACCGAGTTAATTCCCATATTTATTCATTCTTCTTCTTCTTTCTTCTTTTTCCACCTTAAATGATAGGATTTTTCTATTGAACAGGCCTACTTTGTTTAAGCACATACTTGTTCTTTGTTTCTGTTGTCTATGTTCAAATTTATTCATCTTTGTTACACTTGAATTTTATCTGAGTCCGGTTTTTTTTATCCTCTTCAAACTGCATCCTTTTCTAAGTTTTATATGAGCTGTTAAGTGATAAACTAATAATTCATATTATGTAAAGCTAACTTTTTTCCTGATTATTATTATTATCATTACTTCTAATGGCTGAATAATATAGGCTGTTAAAGTATATTTTAATGTGTTGTGAATGTCATAAATACTTCATCCAAAATAATTTTTGAGGGGATAAAAAAAGTTTATAATCTGTGTGAAGAATTTTGATCATGTAGTTATCAAGAAGACTTGCTAACTTGCTTGAAAAGGCATGGTAATACTCTTGTGATATCAGGCAAACTTGCTAAACTTAATTAAATGGTGGAAACTCTTATAAATATCTATTTTAATGTTAAATGGTGGCCAGTGTATTAGGCTTTCTTACTGTTGATTCTGGAGAGACTCTATCTGTATGTAGCCCATTTTTGCAGTGAATGGATACAGTAATTTTTTAGAAGAGCATCATAAGTTTTTGGGCCATTAACTGTTAATTTGTCTCTTCATGAACAATAAGTTTCTGTGTGCTTCATGTAGCATGCTATGTGTGGTAGATTGTATTAGATATTTGTTATCACTTATATTTGATGTGCATCACTTCAATTGGTTGCTTGGTGTCATGGTTTTTATCATGAGGTTGCGGTACTGGCTTAAGATCAAAATAATGAATGAAATCATGTACTATAGCTCTGAACTGAATTGTTTCTAAGACTATGGAGTTCATCTTCTTCCTTTTTCATTTAGTATGTTCTTTCATTGAGATTGAGGTTAATGTGTTCTTGATTATCCTGCAAAACTTCCCTTCATGTTGATAAGTGTTGACAAATTGCTTCAACAATTTTGCAGGCATCAAATCTTCTATATGTTGATCAACCTATTGGAACTGGATTCAGTTATAGTTCTGATAGGCGTGATATTCGTCATGATGAGAGGGGAGTTGGCAATGACCTGTACGACTTCTTACAGGTTAGTTATCATTGGATTACCTTTGGTAAAAAGTGAAAAATGACATAATCACCTACCAAGCATTACAGCCATTACAAGGGAAAGCTTTTAATAAATCTTTGTACTGGATTTAATGCCATTCCTTGCATGGTAAAACCTATCAAATATTGGCTCAAAGAGTTGGTGTTTCCCTTGTAACATATAACTGCAACCATATTGCTAGGACTAAAGTGGGTTTTTTCCCCAATGTCAGGCCTTCTTTTCAGAACATCCTGAATTTGTCAATAATGACTTTTATATAACTGGAGAATCATATGCTGGACATTACATTCCTGCTTTTGCTGCTCGAGTTCATAAAGGAAACAAAGCTAAAGAAGGGATTCATATAAACCTCAAGGCATGGTTACTTTACCTAATTATTTCTTGTAACAAGTCTTTTTACCCTCTATTAATTCAAAGTCAAAATGTTGAACAGGGATTTGCCATTGGCAATGGGCTTACTGATCCTGCAATCCAATATGCGGCGTACACAGATTACGCATTGGATATGGGATTAATTAAAAAATCTGACCATGATCGTATCAATAAGCTGCTTCCTGTGTGTGAAATGGCAATCAAGCTTTGTGGTAATCTCATTCACTTCGCTTCTTTATTTTTGAGAAATCACTGACCTGTTTATTCTGTCATAGCTGTTAAGTTGATCTTTTGCTGTTCAAAATTGATTGTACATAGATTTGCTTGCTATTGCTACAATGTTATGTTTTATTTATTTGTCATTATTGCTTCCTTATCTGGGCAAATGTTGCAATTTCCCTTTTTTCTTATTTTTTTCAGGTACTGATGGCACTATCTCGTGCATGGCCTCTTATTTTGTTTGCAATGGTATATTCACTAGCATCATGTCTATTGCTGGTGATATAAACGTAAGACCTCATGGATCTCCTCCTTGTGTTTTGAGTGCAATTGTTGGTTCCTGCTCCTAATTTGAAAACAAGGTGTTGTTGCAGTTTGTTCTTTGGTGTCAAATTTGTTTAAGATTTTCTTTTATGCATATCTGAATTCTGAAGCAAGCAATTAGGAAAAGAAAAGCTTTTTGAAAATAAAATGGCCAATTTTGTAAAGAATTTTGAAAATGCATAATAGCCAGAATCTATGATTGTCCTTTTATTGAACTTTTATTCACTGAATCATACGTAGAAGGAAATTTATAATTTAATGTTTAAATGAATATATGTAAATGTTGTGCATCCTCTTTCTTGCTTTATTTAGTTCCGTGCTCCCCACCTTTCTCCCCCTTCTTTTGTGCTAATTCTATGGGCAACTGGGATTATTAATGTCCTCCCTTAAATGTCTCAGACGTTTGTTTGGTTTTGAACTTAGGACTCCATTCACCTAAAAAATGTCCATGGCGTAACATGATAATACCTTACAATTGACTGACATTAATTTGATCTCCCTACAGCACTATGATATCAGAAAGAAATGTGAAGGGAGCCTCTGCTATGACTTCTCGAACTTGGAGAAATTTCTGAACCAAAAGGCAGTTAGGGAATCGCTTGGTGTTGGGGATATAAGCTTTGTGTCCTGTAGCCCTACAGTGTATCAGGCAATGCTGAAGGACTGGATGAGGAATCTTGAAGTTGGCATTCCTGCTCTCCTTGATGATGGAATCAAGTTGCTTGTGTATGCTGGAGAATATGATCTTATCTGCAATTGGCTTGGTGAGTTTTGAGACGATGATCATTTCTGTCGAATAAACTATATATCAAGTTCATTCCATAAGTGGGTGGGGGGTATTTGCAGGAAATTCGAAATGGGTTCATGCTATGGAGTGGTCTGGTCAGAAAGATTTTGTGGCATCTCCAGAAGTTCCATTTGAAGTCGATGGTTCAGAAGCCGGAGTATTGAGAAGTCATGGAACTCTTGCTTTCCTCAAGGTATATCTCTCTATCATTGCCTGGATGATTGCATTACACATTTGTAATATGTAGTGATAATAGTTGCATGATGCATGCATGGATCGACAGGTGCACGATGCAGGACACATGGTTCCCATGGACCAGCCCAAGGCTTCATTAGAGATGCTGAAGAGATGGACGCAAGGAGAACTGTCTGAAGGAACAGCTGATCCACATAAACTGGTTTCTGAGATGTGATCCACTTCTACTTGGTGATTAAGAACTTCTTTTTCTTAATGTGGGTTTCCTCGTTTTTTCAATGTTGTTGTAAACGGACTTGTAGATGATATGTCTCTTATTCCTGGATAAGAAGAAGGTTAATACAGTGCTTTAAATATAGATAATTGGTTTTTGCCCATTTGTGTGCTAATATTATATTTGATGATATTTATGTGCTGAAAATCTTATTTCATCAAAATATCTAATCTAAATCCAATCAAGAAGTAGGAGGTGCAATCAAGCCCTAGTTGAGTTAGTTTTGAATCTTAAAACAAATAAGCTCTATTAATCTCTAATTGATAATTCTTATTTCAATTATTTGTTAATTAGGATATTAATTGATATTTTTTTTGTTAATTGAATGAAAATTTTGTTTTTTATATTTAATTTATTCAAAATATTTTAGAGAAAAGTGAATTATTGGGTGTGTCTATTATTTTATTTCATTAATTTATGAGCATATTTATTTATTTTTAAAATTATTTATCCATTAATTAATAAATTAAATTATATTATAAAATAAATTATTTAATTATTTAATATCAACATTCAATCATTTAAATATCCTAATTATATTATAAATATTATATTAAAAGAAAGATATTTGATGGATTAAATTGCTTTCATTAAAATTAAAATTAAAACAGAAAAAAATGAATCTTTATTAAGAAAGGTAGCCAACCTGGTAATTAAAAAAAATATTATATTATATTTTTGTCATTTTCTATAAAATTGAATTTTAAATTATGTTAAAAATTACAGAGAAAAAAGAACGTAACGGGAAAGAAGCTCTCGGAAAATTTTCTAATATATATGCTTAAATTCCACATGGCATGTAATGATTGGGTGTTGGAAAGACATCAGACACTGGACGAAGATAAGCTACCTTTGTCAAGAGCTTATAACAACAAAAATGGAGGTATGGACCCTGAACAGCGTAAGATAAAAATAAAACCAAAGTACCACTCTCATGGCTTTTGCTCTTGGGTTCTCCACAAATCTCTGTTTCAAATATTATACGTTTTCTGTCCCTTCAGTTACATCAAACCCTTCCATAGTTTCACGAACACCTATAGATTTTGCTTCTTTTTCTTCTTCTGTATCAGTGAAGTGTGCAACCCATCCAGTGAAGCTCAATCATACGCCAAGAGCATCAGCTGAAGGTGTGCTATCCTCTTCATTTCTCAGTCCTTTTTTTTTTTTTTTTGGGGGGGGATTTCATTCTATAATTGATATCTTAAGCATGGGATTGCTTTAAACTGATGAATAAATAATCAATAGTAGTAGTTTTCTTTAATATCGATTGAACAATAATGACGGGGAAAACGCATTCTATTGTAAGCTGAGAGTTGTATTCTGCTTAATAGCTCAGTATCTTGGCAAGAAATGGTAAAACCTAATTCTCTCCTTCACTTGATCGCATTCTGTCCTTCATCAATTTTAAATTATCTTGGTGCTTGATTCTTGAGGCAGGGAAAACAAGAACATGATGATTTTAAGCATGATCCTCTTTTTTTTCATGGAGAATCCTGTGACATTAGGGAGTCCGTCCTTAAATGAAACCTTAGATACCCCAAGCCTCATATTGTGCTCTATATGGTGAAGGAAAAGTCACTTTAGCTAAATAATGTCAAATCCTAAATTAACAATGCAAATGTTAGAGTTGGTATCTGATTGACTGGATTGTTTTGTGTGGGTTCTTGGCTTGAGTAAAGTTAAGGATATCAGTGGAATCTCTCTCATAAAAGGAAATGAAAGAATCTCAATTTTACAATAAATCTAGTTCGATGGCTGTTCTCCACTAACCTCAAGGATACAAGGAACCTAGACCATAGAAGTGATTATAATCACATTCCATTAGTGGGATCTATAACCTACATGTGTTTCAGGTTTCAGTAAAAAATCTTAATATCTTATTCGTTTCGAAGAAAAACAAAATTTGGTCTCCTCCATACAATTTTAGAATGTTGAACAAATAATGTGAGAATGATGTCAGTAGATTAGACCAATAGAACTACATTCATTCTTAATGCTAATGCTTTCTAACAAGTTTTACAATAGAAAATCTTCTCTTTATCCATACAAACTATGTCTTCGTAGTATCTTCTGATAAATTTCGAAGTATGAATTTTGATTTGAAGCCAACATACTTCAACTGGGGCAATTATATTGCAGGGATTCCCAGTGATTTGATTGAAGATTCAAAGTTTGTTCCTTTAAATGCTGATGACCCTGTCTATGGTCCACCTGTAAGTTGTGGTTAGTTCTATGCCATTTAATTTACTTTTCCTATGAATTTGTCTTAGTGTTGGTATTAATTTCCTCCTAATTCATTGCAAGAGTGCTCTAAATTTCTGTCAGTTCTTTGGTTCTCAGGGAATCTGCAGTTTGGGGTGGAGCCTAAGTGTAGTTATTATGAAACATTCTGAAATTTAGCATCTCATTTATTAGCTACGCTTTAAATTCTTAATTTGCAGGCTTTGTTATTGTTGGGCTTTGAATTGGACGAGGCAAAGAAGGTAATTCACTAATTTTCAATGACATAAGATAAATTATGTTTACTTTAAATTTACTTAGCACACACCACATTATCAGGGAAGGACTAGTTATTATAGATTTCTTTGTTATAAAATTTTTAATTTATGTTTTTTATCGTTACAAATCAAAGTTGATATATCAAATATGGTGACTAGCTGCATTTTAAGTGTCAGCTATTTCATGATAAGAGAATCCTTATTGTTTGCAGCACAACTTCTTCTCACATGGCAGTAATGCAGTGTGCCTCTTTTAAGTCTTCATATAGATTTTTTTTTCTGAAAACTAGTTCATCTTGCATACCAAGTTTCTCCATTCCAATTATGTTCTTAGTTGTTTGATATAACCGGTGAATCTAGAGTCAGCTGAAAGATCTCAATATTTTTAGTATTTTGGATCTAGTTGACTGTAAATTTACCCTTTTTTGGGGGGATGGAAAAGATCTCATTAGAAAAGCTTGCCAGTTGACATATCCCCTTTTTTAATAAACAATCTGTTGTTTCTTGTATAGAGCAAGTCATAGATTTATTCCCAGAAACTGGGTTCTGAGTCTTCTTACCTATACAAATCTTTGGCACAGATTAGGCAGCTATTGAAAGAGTTGGGGGGTGAATTCATGCAGGTAATGCAACACATCATACTATTTCTTCATTTTCCTTTGCTGAAATTGGTAGATATTAGTATCAGTTGTATAAAAGAATTAGCAAGAACTTGATACAAATTACAAGATAAGATTTATAGTTTCATTGCACAATTTAATACTGTGTTGATACTTGATAGTAAGAAATAATCATTGATTATGTGGTCAATATTGAAATTTGATCTAACCCATCCACAATTCTTATAAAATTTTATAGCTAGAATTAGCAGAAATTTTTCCCCGCCTGAACTTGATCAGGAAAGATCCAGTTTTAGGCTGAGATGTCAAGGACTTACTGTTTCTGAACACAATTTAAAACAGGAATATGAGTTTTTTTTTTTTTTTTTTTTTTTTTTTGAGTTTTGCCTTCTGGACTTACTGTCATGCATTTTAATTTTTAAATTTACATGGGAGAAAAAAGAGAAAAGATCATTTAAAGAATGCTAGAACTCTTCTCAGGATCAGGATGCAAGAATTTCACAAATGTGTCTTAATGTTTATATTTATCCATGATTTCCATTCAAGTAAAAATATTTTCTTGTTCCCATAATAAATGCTGTTGCAGTTTTTATATGTCTTTGATCTCTGGTTTGTGTTTTAATATTCATTATTGTAGGTTCTTTTTTGTACTGAAGACATGATTGCCCAGTCACTTTGGGAAGCAATGCATACAAGTCAACCAAATTTGGAAACAGTGCAGGTTGAATTTTTTAAAGATGGCATTGTTTTATCATGTTCTGTAGGGATGATCATGCAATTAGGCTACAATTTGCAAAATCTGTCTGTATTCTCGTGTTCCAAGCATATCATTAAAATGATTAAATCTGTTCGTTCTTAATATTTAACAAACAGTTCATCTCATCTCAATTTCTATTGTTACTACTACACTAAAGACATGCACCCATTTCATGGTTTTGTTTTTCCAGAATTTCAGAAACTAAATCTCCTTGTGCTTCTTATATTTACATTCGATGTTCTACTAAATTAAATCACTTCGCCAATTTGAAGGAAAGCAATGAATGATAATTCCAGTTTAGGATAGCTAAGTTTGAGATGCTTAGGCACACTAAGCATTCAATGTATGCAGATATGCCTAAATTTGAGTATAATGTTCTGCAGATAGCAGAGTCGTTGCCCCGGATTTGCTTCTTATCTGGCCTTAGCGGGGAAGAGATGATGATGTTCATTGATGCTTTTCCAGAGACTGGTATTGTTATTTCTTGTTCTGAACTTATAATTTAAAAAGCAGGTATTCATTCAACAATAATTTGAAATCAAATGATGCATGTAACTTTCTGAAATTTATAACATTCCATCACAACATTATTGCAAACACATGATTAAATTGATCAGAAAATACAAAGAATGTCAAATGTTCCTTTATGCCGATTATGGTCTGAGGGTTTAGTAACTAAAGAGAGATGCATTAGAAGTGTATGTTCATGTACCTATGGTTAAAAATGATGTAAAATATATACTAATTGACTCATTCATAGATAAAACGAATATGTGCCAATTCATAGATTCACTCCCTTCTAAGCCTTATCATACTTGCTTGTTAGGGCTATCAATTTAGTTGCTGACAGTCTGACGATAAATGGCTACATAGTTTCTGCTCATTACGTTCTTTGGTTTATGTGCAGGTCTTGAAGAAGCTGCATTTGCAGCTCTTGTACCCAACAGTTCTAATAAACCACTGCAGGAATTGATAGAAGAAATCATGGGGGACCATGAAATGCTGGTGAGCTAAGTTGAAATTATTAAGCTTCCAAGCAAACATCTATTTTCTATCCTCTTGATATGATGTAATTTTTTGCAGACCGGAAAACAGCCAAGCTCGTCATAGTTCAGAGGCTTGACATTTTTTGGATTATTATGATCATATATGGCTTACTATGCTGTTCTCAAGGCAATCTGCTAGAACAATACTTATAGTTTGAATCATGGAGAAAAATAATAGTAGTCCATAGGTTTTCACTTGCAGTAACTAAACCTTGAAATGTTGGAAATTGTAGCGGCCATTTTGTATATTTTAGTTTGGCATGCTATTGAAAATAGTGTAGAAGGCATGAGAAGAATCTGTTAATTCTATATTGTCATTGCCCATATAGGAAGTGAATTATTTTTATATTGATGCAATGAGAATAGTTGAGAGGCACTTCAGGATTCAGGCTACGTGCTAAGAAATTGTATGTTTTCATACCATTTCTAGCAACAAAAAGCTTCCCTTGTCTTGTTCATTAACTTCTCACTTGTGAAAATCACACATTGATTAGAGTGTGTTTTTTTCTATCCATAAATTACTGCATATTTTAATGTACAATATAGAGTATAAATATGCATGTGCTTCGGTTCATTGAAAATATGGCATTGTTAAACTTTGCTTTATAAAGAAACTCACTACAGTTACATGGTTGATCATTGCAACTAACTGGATGTGTCTGTAGCTCAGCTCATTGATCATCCGCTCATGGTGAGAAACAATGTGGTTGGTAAAGGTCCAAGGCCTAGAAGCTCAGATGCACATCCATCTATTCTGAAAAGCTGGAGAAATTGGTTCAGATTCTGTACAGGAAATCATGGAGTCCAGAAGGCAAGATGATGCACCTGGCACCACCTGACCAACAAAGATGCCAGGAAAATTTATTTCATTTGATGTCCCACCACAAAAAAAGGCTCAAATACTTAATTACGCCACTCTACTAATTTGAGATTAACCTATTGAGCACTTGACTATAATAAGAACCTATTCAACACCTAAATTGATTAAAATCAATAAACCATAATAATTAAACAAAAATTAGATATGTCATCAATCACTTGTCGACTAAAATAAAGCATGGTTAGATTTATTGCTTCCTGTACTCTAAATTTTCTTGATTATACTCAATTTTTATAAAATAATAAAATTACTCGTCTCATTTTATGAAAATTTAATTCACAATCTACAAAATTTAGAGAAAAAAAAAAAAGAAAGAAAAACCACATACACCAAGAAGCAAGAACAGCACCTCAGTGCTCAATTAAATTCCGAACTAGTTGGGGTGAGTAAAGTCACATCAATGGACCTCAGAAATACAATCAATAAAGTCTACACGAAGAGGCTTGAATTTGAACTATATTCCAAGACAATTTCTCATGAATGTGTAGCAGCATATTATTGTTTTCCAGTTAAATAAGCACCAACGATTTGTTCTAACTTGAACAACCCACCGACACAACAACCACCCCCCCCCCCCCCCCACCCCTCCTCCTCCTCCTTGGAATCAAGAATTTTGCAAGAATATCCAATTGTGTTTTTTGTCATTTCTCTTATTTAAATTGAAAGAATTCAATTACTTTTTAACTTACAAAAGTTCATTTAAGAAGAAATAGAATCATCCATGATTGTGTAAGAATTCATTTGAATCTTTTCTTGCAAGATGAATTGATTGAAAAGGCAGTTATGATTGTGTAAGAATTCATTTGAAAATTTTTTTTCTTGCATAATGAATTGTTCAAAATGATGGTAAAATTCGAATAGCCCTTGTTTGGATATGTTTCTCAAATGCTTCGGATGGTGAAGGATTTAGCACTTAAATTACTAGAATGCGTGGAGATAGTAATATCTTCAGGCAATACCTAGCAACATTCATATTGGTTTTGCTAGGAGGATCACAATGTTGTAAAGTTAAGAGGAAGAAGAAATAGAAGAATTACAGCAGAGAAGACTAACAAAAAAAAATGGAAGACTAAAAAATCAAGCTGCCAATTTGAAAGGGAGACTGTCCGGCAACAAACTTGCCATTGCAGTTCAATACAGAGAAAACTAACAGAAGAAGAAGGAGCCTTTTACAGTAAGAACATGTTGTGTGTAATTCATATTAAAACTTATAGCATAAGTAGTTTTGATGTAAGACAGCTGGGAAGGTAAATCACATAATGAATCCAATTCAACTTCACTCACAAACATGTTGGTTCCACCAATGTAAGTAGCTTGTGGACCTCAGTTTTTGCAAGCAAAAGGTGCATTATCTTGTACACACTGCTTGGTGGTTGCAATGAATATTCTCTCACTATAAAGTGCTTGATCAATCAAAGATCAAAAATCAAATCTAAAATTGTCGTATAAAATAGCTAGAATTGAAGTCCAAGTAAAGATAGAATATTCCTTACCATTACACCTATGATTACAGTAAATTTTACATTAGAGCTACAATTACACCACAAAATTCAATGAAGTGTAATTTGAGATTTATCCTTTGTAAAAGTCAATGACAAAACATTGAAAGTTAAGGTATTTCCATACTAAGTAACCCTAAGCCTCTAACTACATCAACCTTAATTGGGACTCCCAGCCCTCACTGGCTTAGCTCAGTGGTAAGTAAGTGGCAGAGTTGGTACAAGGTCCAAGGTTTGACTTTCGACAGCCGCAGTATGAAAGTTTCACCTATGTGGGTGGGCTCCTTGTGGCCTGTGAACACCGAGTTAAAGGCCTCCCACTTGACTACCGCTGGGTTATCGTGATTTACCCCTCCACAATCCTGTCGGGCCGAGGCGTGGGGGCCCCTAAGGTGAGGGTATATCACCTTTTGGTACAAGGGACTCCCAGAATAAAAATGAAAGTGGCTTATTAGGATTCTCTTGAAACTCAAAACACATGGACCAAATCTATAGACTGTTAGGAGTTCGTTTGCTGCCTGCATCACATGGTCTCAGTCATCCATTTACGGACTACAAGCATTATTCAAGTTTCAACCAAACTCTAGTCTTACAGTAACACAAACAAATATCAAAACAATGAAAATACACATGACATCAATCAAACTCAATCTTCTAGTAACATAAATTAACACAAATTAACATCAAAATGTACGAAAAACATAAACCTATCTGCCTAACATAAGAGAGACCATAAAATAGTTAGAAATCATATCAAGCATGTCTTGCACAGTGATCTACCCTACTCCTGCTCCACCAGATTAACCATTAAATAAAAGCAAAACCAAATAAGATAGTAACCAAATTACTTTTATTTTTCCACTTCTTCTATTTAGCTTCTCAAGACAAGTAATATATGATATGCACTATCAAACATCAAATCTTCCATCTAAACACCATCACTAATAGACTGAAGCACAAGTAAAATTTAGCAAAAAGTGCAAAACAAATAACAAAAACCAGAAAAAGACACACCTTGGATGATTCACATCTCCAGATCACTCCTCCTCATCACTCTCATCACTAAAATAGCTCGATTTCTTCACTTTCTTCCTCTCAACCTCATCGTCCCCTCCTCCACTCAACAATCTCTCATCAGCCCTTCCATCCACCACTGACGCCCAATTCTCCTCCTCGAACACCTCCTCGTCCCCGCACTCTTCCTCCCTCCTCCCTGGCTCCCCACCTCTCCGACCTCGCTTAGCTATCGGCCTTTCCCTCGGTCCCAGCTGATTCCTCGGACACTCATAAGACAAATGCCCGCTCTCTCCACACTCATAACACCGACTTTTATCCTTATAAATTCTTTTCTTAATGAACTCCGGGGCACGGCCATTATCTGCGGCGATGGAGGCAGTCAGGGTACGGCCGTTGAGGATTTTCTTGTCCATTTGGCGAGCAGCAGAGAGGGCATCGTTTCGAGAAACGAATTGAACAAAAGCAACGCCGCGAGATTGACGAGAAACCCGGTCTTTGAGGACGGTGACGCGGGCGATCTTTCCGAAGGAGGAGAAGAGCGTATGGAGATCAGAGTTGGTGAGAGAAAAATCGAGGTTAGAGACGTAAAGTGTGGATTTTGATGGAGCTAGACCAGCTGAGCCGTTGGATTTAGGGTTTGATTTGGATTGATTTGAAGAGGAAGGTGGCGCTTGTGGGGCTGAAGAGTAGCGATAGTAGAAAGTTTCGTCTTCGTCGCTGTCACTGCCATGCTTACGACCCATTCTTCTTCTTCTTCCTCTTCTTCTTCGTCTTGGGCTCGATTACTGTTTGCAGAATTGCCGAAATGAAAACAGACTCAGGTCTGGTGAGCTCCGACTCCAACTGCGGATGGCAAAGTAGCCAGGAAAATTTTAAATTATTTTAAAATATTTAAATTATAATAATTCAATTATTTTGTATTTTTAATTTACACTAAAAAATTTTATTAACAATTTATATTTTAAGCTTAAATATTTTATAATAATATTAAGTTTAAAAATCAGAAAAAAAAAATCAAAAATTATTTTTTTTTATTTGATTCAATTTGATTAATTTTATTTACTTTGTATTTAATTCTAAAAGAAATATAAGTTAATTTTATAAAAAAAATTTGGTTAATAATTTAATTGAAAAATATAAATTAAATTATTTTGTTAGTTTTTATTTTTCTTTTAAAAATTGAATTGTAAATAAATAATCAAAATTCTATACAATTAAAAATAAAATAAAATTTATTAAATTAAAAAACTGAACATTAAATTTTATTTAAAATAATAATATTTTAATTTTAAATATTCACTTTATTAAAATTATATCATCTAAATTTTTTTATATAAATATATATAAATTTAATTAATTTATAAATATTTAAATTTAAATAATAATTATATAAAAATTGATAATATATTTAAATAATATTATTTAATTTTAATTTATTTTAATATATTAAATTAATTAAATAATAAAATAAAATAAAATAATTAATTAAATATATTATATAATAATAATCTAATTATTTAAACGCGTGAGCTTATCTAATCTGTTTCGTAAACAGGTCCATAGCTAAAGCATAGTAGTAATTTACCAAAAAATCTAACATTTTGGCGAGTGATCTGAAAATTTGCCCAACGTTTCAGAACTTGCAATTATAAGAAGGCAAAGCCTGTTCATATAGTTCTTGAAAAAGTGTTCATTCTTGTCTCTATCAGCTGATTGTTGAGCATATATTATGATTACTTGCAACACCCAGACAGGAAAGATTCTTAATACCTCTTTAAATGTACTGATACAAACCGCATAGCTCCTCTGTAGCTTGAATCTGGCCATCTCTGAATCTTCCAAAGCTCGTGAAAGAGGAAAAAAGAAGAAAGGAACGATCAATAACATAAAGGTTCATTCTTCTTTGCTTCTCCTCTAGGGCTTCCTGTAAGCGATCTTCATTTCTTTTGTCGACTTTTTTTTTTTTTTTTTTTTATAAACAGTCGAAAGAATTTTCTTTTTTTTTTTCATCTATCTGCCTATTGATTGAATTTGTTAGATAGTATCACTAACTCCACATTGTAGGAACTGGGTCTTTGTTTATTTCGTAATTTAGTTTGGGCCTGATTTAACTGATTGATTGAAAAATATCAATAACTACATATTATGGGAACTGGGTCTTTTTATTTCTTGATTTTGTTATGTGGGCATGATTTGAATGATTGATCTTTGGTTTGGTGTAGTTTCTTCTGTTCACTTATGCATTTATTCTTTGGATGAATAGTGAGAGCCAGAAATCATTAGAGTTAGAAAATCATGGCCTTTTTTTTTGGGTGTGCCTCTAGCTCCATTTTATATGATCCAGATTCGTGCATTTATTAAATATTAATTTTGCTCTCATACTAAGTCGAAATTATATTAGAAGTAGATGCATTTTTTTCTTGGAAACCTACTTAATAAATGATTTATTTTTCTCATCATTATTAGAATATTACCCATTCATTAGAGCAACTTTGTTCTGTTGCTTCCATATGATTGTCAAATTACAATATTTACTGAATTTTTCTCAAGGAAACTCAACATTTTCTGTAGTATCAATTCCACTTTTGTGTTATTATATGACTAAGAATTGCTCCTTGATATATGTAATTAGTTAGTTTCATCAAAACATTTGGAATTGGGATTTTAGGGACTGGGAGTGCTTGAAGCCTTGAACCTTGAGACGGCAAGATGTCTGATGTAGGAATAATGAGAAGATTGGTCCTATGAGATATCTAAGTAGATGCAAATTACTTCAAGTTGATATGTGGCAGTCACGAGTGTTTTGTAGTTCCCTTTATCTTGTATGCAACGAATTTGCAAGGGAAAATTTGATTTGACCTTTGAGAAGAAAAAATGAGATTATTGTGCTGTTTTTCCTCATTTTTGGGGAAAATAAAAAGGTAACTGTGGATGGTGCCTGCAAAAACTGGAGCCCATACACCCAATAAGAGCATCTGACTCATGGCTAGAGAAAAATTCGGAGAAAGCAGATACCTCTGCCACTAACAAGGTCTGATATATGTTTTTAAATAAAAGAACTGCTTATGTGGTTGTTTTAAGGGTTGAAGATGCTAGTAAGATGGTGGAGAGATGTAGATAGAAGTTTTGAGAAAAGATCTATGTTGGCTAAAAATTAAAAAAAAAAATTGCCAAAAAAATTTTGTATGGCATCCCAAGATAGGCATGAGGCTGACTTCAGTTAAATTTAGTTATTAAAATTTTATTTAAGATGATGACTGCATATGGCTATCGCTGCCACCATTGACAACTCAGTTATGAAAATTTGGAAGGTTATCAATGATGGGAAGGATGAATGTTATTTGTTTGGAAGTAGATAGTAGAATTGTATATGAGCAGTGATGGTAGCAAATTTTGAACACTTCCCATAACTTAATTCTCTTAGTATGTTATGCCATGACAAATTTTTCGTAAAGACAATCCTCAACTATTAAACTAACTATATAGTTGAATGAAGAATAGAGAAAAATTGTATTATATAGTTTGTGAATCAAGTAAGCAATTATTGTATCATCACTGGAACACTTTCTCTATGTAATTCTTGGGATGATAACTTGATTTATTTTTCCTAAGGATTGCATCATTCATCACTTATTGACTGAGCTAATATTTCGTTGAACAGAGAAGTGATAGAAAATATTTATTGTTATATAAATGAATTAGATAAATAAAAAGAATTGCAGTGGCTATACACCCTGTTATCCAGCTCAGCCATTGTATCCAAAATTCAAGGAGGTTTAGATGAACCAAGGCACAAGCTTCAAATGGTGGAAGAGCACGCTAAGAAATAAGAAATTATTTCTATGTAAACAAAAGATGAATCTGAACTTGTCAATTGTACCATAATTATGCATGGAAGCAATTAAAACTATTTCCGATCCATTTTTAATATATGTCTTTTCTTTTTTCATTACCTCAAAACTGCAGCATGAATTAACCGAAGTTTGGTGGAAGATGAGGAATTTGCATAATGTGTTGATAGTTATATTTTTCGACTGTGGTTTGTGTATGATAATATGGCTGTATGATATGCACTAGGTTAGGCTTTATAAACATGTCAATAAGGTGTTGTGGGGTGATAAATCTATTCATAACTGTTTCCTTTTTCTCTGCTGTATATTCTGACAATTCTGTCGCAGCTGGTTCTGGTTTTCTTTATTAAACCATTTCTTCTTAATTTGGAGCCAAACCAAGTACTGTTGTCAAAACATTAAAGCATGCATTGCTTCAATACAGGATTGATAGAAGTGAAATTTGCCGTACGGCACTCGAGTACAAAGGTGAATGATTGGAAAGGCAGAAATGAAACTTACATGGTATATAGAAACATAATGACAAGGTTTTCAAGTTTTATATGCTAAGGTAATTGCTCTTGTCACGAGTGATAGTGTGGAAATGTTGAGCGAATATATACATACGTTGATGGAAATATCCTTTCTTCTTCTCTAACTTTTATGTTCTTATGTTCTTCTCCTTGTTGAAATGTACTCGCATTTGTGATTTTGACAAAACAGTAATGAACTGTCATTTGCCATTGACAAGATGCATGGATTCTCCACTGTTGATGGCTTTGTGGAGATAACTGAGTGTTTGGCAGAGATGATCAAGTACGTTGCAAATGAACCTTCAGTAGGGCTTTTCTATGTTCAGCAGCACACACAAAATGCAGTTCCCTATTTAATTAATCTCAAGAATGATATTAAAGAGAAGTCGCATGAAACAATTCTGCACACTGAAGACTTGGAAGATTCTATTACCATGGTGAGGTCAATGAAAGATTGTGGTTTCCCCATCGTCAATGAGATGATTAGAGACATCAGGACATCTCTAGCTATAATGTCAGAAAAACAACCAAGAAGAGGATTAATCGATACCCCAACTTCAGGTTTTCAAATTTCAGTCCAGCAGGAAAGCAGAACTAGCAATTATTTTTCATCTGTATTTAAGACTGCAAAAGAAAAGGCCAGCAATTTAAAGTGGCCACAATTTGATCAGGAGGATGCAATGCCAACTCCTGCCGGGAGACTACCGTCTTATAAATCGGAGTTGGCTGCATCTGCTGGCACTGCTTCATCCTTGCCTGATATGCAATCTGATGAACTGACCTTGTCTAGTCAGGATGCTGATGAGCTACAAGCAAAAGATGAACAAGTTGAGATGAAGTTGCCTCCTCCCATTGTACTGTCCCTATCAGAAAACTATGACGATTTCAAGGCTGATAAAGAAGCCAAACTGGAAGAGTGGTTGGGTGAGACTTGTGAAGATGACAAGTGATGCAAATTCTGAAGGTGTTTTCTTTGATTCTTTCTTCTTTATGATTTTTCTTCTTGTAGCAAATTTAAATGCTTAGGAAGCTGTTACTTGTAAAATCTGTTGTTTATAATATACTGATCCCTGGATTATGATTATATATATTTGATTCATGGCATAAGAACTTTCTGATGAGCAGCTTTTTTGGGTTCTGCAGAACATCTCAAGTTACTGCAAACTGAGTTTGCAACCAAATGAACATGGAATTTGTTCTCTCTTGCAAATGAATTTACACAAAATTCATCTATGTTTGGTATTTTCATTTCAAGCTATTAGATTTCATTTGCTAATAGAAAAAATATTTTATGTAAAACAAGCATAGCAGTAATTACAATTATCATAAAGAGATTATAAACTTGTTGAGGATCTTTTCATTTTCAAAACCAATTAAGTTTCCAATGTAATTAAGATTAAATCAAACACTTTTGAAAGAAAATACTTTCTCCTTTTAAAATGAAGTATTTCTTAGACAATCTTATTAATATCTTTATATATAAATTTATCCTTTTAATTTTTAACATTACTACTGAATATTGAAAATAAAATATTTTCTTGAAATATATTTTACAAATAAAACTATATATCAATTTATTATATATGGTTGCATATTAAACTACAAATTTACATGTACGTCCTAAGTTTAATAGTATTGATAAGATTATCAAGTTCAACAAATTTTACTTTTTAAAGGGTAAATTATTATTATTTTTTTAAAATGATTTAATGTTATTTTTAGCAAAATTCACTAATAAAATTTGAACAAAAATTACCTCGAATTTAAAAATAAATTAAATAAAAAATGGGTTAAAATTTAGCTATTAAAATATTAGAAATTGAAAATAAAAGAAAAATTAGACTAAAGCCATCTTGTTATCGAGATCCTTTCATTCAATGAGAAATAAGAATAGCAAGAACTTGAATTCCATGCAAAACCCAGAAGCATTCCACTTCATGGATCGAAGTTCAAGTCCAAGATCTTCCATTATTGAACTTCTCAAGCCAGACTGCTTTGGTGGAAAGAAGATGAAGAAGAAGCAGCAGACTTTAGAGGAGTGGCTCTTAGCCTCTTCTTCTACTATGAAAACTTATTGTAACCTAGCAATGTTTCAAAAAGGTACACCCATGGAAACCCATGAAGGTATCTCCTCCAAAGCAAGAAAAGATTGGAAACCCATGAATCTCTCATTGAAGACTGATAGAAAGGTTGATCAGAGCTTTTCTTCAATGGATGCTTCTTCAATCAGCAGAAGAAGTAAGTCTAAGGAAAGGGTGAGCTTTAAATTGCCTGAAGAGACTGACATAATCATTTTTACTCTCTCCCAAGGAGTCAATAAGTAGTCTAGTCTTTGCATGAGCAAATTAGTTTGGAACCTAAAAGAGAGAGCTTTGGATAACTTCTGATATTGTAGTAATTGGCTACTAAATTATGTTGATTTATTATTATTATTATTATTATTATTTATCTTGGAATCAATGAGAATGGATGTTTATTATTTGAGGATGATTGAATTTCTCTAGCTTTCGTCTTCATTTGGCTTTGTTACAGTTTTGATATTCCACTAATGCTCTTTGTCAATGGAATTAACCTTTGGACCGCCGCAGGGTGTAAACAAATAATAAATTTCCTTTAAGAAAAATTCAATCTTACTTATGTAATTTTAATTATTTTAATTTAAAAATAGTAATTTTAATATTAAATAATTTTAGTTAAAGTATTATATGAATCAATTAGCTATGAATTTATAAATAAATAAATTTTTGAGCCTTAACGAGCTAAATATTTACAAGTTCAAATTTGATTCGTTTACTAAATGAGTTCAAACTTGACTCGTTTACTAAACAACTTAAAAACTGAGTTTGAATTTGACTTATTACAAAACAAATCGAATCCGATTGAACTTTTATTGAGTCGATCTTTTAATAACTCACAAATAACTTAGTTCATTTATGGCTCTAGACTGTAGTCGGCCAAAGAGATTTATTTGAAAAATCAAAATAAATCTCATTTTTTTTATCATTAAACTTAATTTATATTTTAAAATACAACAAAAAATCTTCATCTAATAAAATAGTTTTTTTGTATTTTATTTTAAAATTAAAATTAAAATTTATATGCTGCTTTATTTAAAAATATAACATATGAGATAAGTTATTTTATAAAAAAAATTAAATTAGTATTTACTTACATAGAATTTAGAATTTTATGTAATTTTACTTTTAAAAAATAAATTTAACTTATTTAAGATTTTTTTTAAAAAAATTACTATTTAATTTTTATATTTTAATTAAATTAAGTATTTAATCACTATATTTTAAAAAATACAATAAATAATTTATATCTTTTAAAAATATTATGAAATTATTAAATATTTAATCCTATTTATTTAAAATATTATAAAATATAAATAATTAAAATACTTTTATTTTAAGATAATTATATAATTATATAATTATAAAATTATAATTATTTAATCTTTATAATTTTAAATAATAAATGTTTAAAATTTAAAATTAATAAAATATATTTAGTGATTTAAAAAATTAAAATATAAAAAATAAATAATTGATTTAATAATTCTCTAAAGAGTTGATTATTATTTTCCAGAAAAACCTCCATGAGTGGAAAACAAGAACACGACGAAGACGAAGACCTTAAGGCAAAAATATGAACAGAAGGTGCATTGCATGCAGCATATGCTCGGACCATAGATCAATTTGTTCAATATAGTTGAGCAAGATGGGGCCAAAGTGGGTGTGGATGGGCGTTGCAATGGTTTTAGCAGAGATGTGGAGGTGCGATGGTTGTTGGGAGCAAGAGAGAGTTGCTCTCTTGCAGCTTAAGCCTTTCTTCGACAGTCCTCTCACTCTGCAGAACTGGGTAGACGCAGAGGATAGCTCAGACTGTTGTCAATGGGAAAGGGTCGATTGCAGCAGAGCCACAGGAAGAGTGACCCATCTCTCTTTAAATTCTACAAGGGCCGATTGGGTTTCTGGGGAATGGTATCTTAATGCTTCTCTGTTTCTTCCTTTTGAAGAATTGATTAGTCTCAACTTGATGGGGAATTCAATCATGGGTTGTGTTGAGAATGAAGGTAAGGGTTTTGGTTTCAATCGTTATGTTTGTTTGGCTAGTCATTGAACTTAATTAGAGCTTTGTTTTTTAGTGTAGGTTTTGACAGATTATCAACAAGATTGAACAATTTGGAGGTTCTTGATTTGAGTCACAATCACTTTAATGAAAACATTTTGCTATATTTGAATGGATTTTCATCTCTCAAGTCTCTAAATCTTGGAGATAATCAGTTTACAACACCAGTTCAAGCTCAAGGTAAACTTCAATTTCTTACCTTTTCCATCACCTGTTTGCAAAAATGCCAAGGCAAGTTACTAAAACCGATGATATTAATGATACGATATACAAATGTATTGTATTGAATTTCTGAAATTTAAGTTTTCATTATAATATTCAATAAAATACCCACCAGTAGTTTCTCACTAAATCACAGTTGTCAAATGAAGATTGTTTGATAATAAAGTCTTCATTTTGTATAATATATTAATTATTTTTTAAAATTAATAAAAATATTATATGTTCTAAAAATAAATTAAAAACCACAATGTTTAATAAATATAGAACTAGATAAGTAAATTAACACACACAAAAAAAAAAAAGAAAAAGAATTATATGCACTTTTTTTTTGAGAAAATAAAATAAAATCTTCAATTTTGAAGCTATAATGTCTCACATACTCTTAAAAAAGAGTGAATTTTATCAAGTGGAAATAAATAAATTTATATTAATTTATTTTGATTGCGTCATAAGGTAAGTACATTGCTAAAATAGTGAATCAAATCAAGAATGGTATGGACGTATGGTTCAGTTAAAATTTTGGATTCAGCCCATACATTGGGATGCATTAGGTAAATTATACTATTCCACCTCCAATTTATATCATCAGTCCTTTAATTTAAATTTATTATTTAAAAAATCATCAGTTTTATAATATGTTCATAAAAAATTTCTTCAACTAGAATTTATCTGAATTTCAAATGAAATGCAAATATGGCATGACTATATGTCTATTACTTAAAAAAAGTGAAAATACTAATATTTTCTGCAAGTTAATTTGATTTGTTATAGAAATTGTGACTTGCAATTAGATTAAAAATGTTGTTTTTTCTATAGATTTTGGGATAAAATAAGTTTAGATAATATTATTTTTCATTTTTTTTATAAAGTAATGGATACATAGACATGATATGATTTCATTTTGCTAGAGATTTAAGGGAATTTTTTTGTAATAAATTTAAATTAAAGGACCGGCATAAAACTATAGTATAAGTTGGAGTAAGAATAATATCATTTAAGTGTGGAATTGAATTGAAAATCATAAAATATTCTAACAATTGTGCTATAAACATGAAGGATTATAACTCGATTGGGACCTGTTCATGTTCTCACTTTGGAGCTTTCAAATAAAACTCATTTCTCTTTCCTTGAAGAAAAAAAATCATAAGCTCCTTCATTCTCTCTTTTTGTGTATTAAATATCAAATCCAGTTGAAGAAGGCATGACAAAACCAACCAGCATATATACTTTATTAAATAAAGTTGAATCTTCTAGCTTACGTTTATGTATTCACTTCTAATAATCTTGTCAAATATTTGTAGAGTTGCCCAATTTTGAGAATTTGGAAGATTTGTACTTGGACAAGATTTCACTCAACAAGAGCTTTCTTCGAACTGTTGGAGTGATGACATCTCTAAAGGTTTTGTCTATCTCTGGTTGTGGACTAACTGGGTTATTGCCAAATGCTCAAGGTAAGGTTGCTCTCTCTCTCTCTCTCCCTGTCTATGATATGCATGCATGTTAGATTTATAAGGTTCTTCTATAAATTATATTTCTGCAGGACTTTGTGAATTGAAAGATCTTCAAGTGCTAGATGTCAGCAACAATGATCTCCAGGGTACCTTGCCTTGGTGTTTGGTTAATTTGATTTCCCTTCAAATGTTAGATCTTTCTTCCAATCAATTTACTGGAGATATCTCCCAGTCTCCCCTTAAGAATCTCACTTTCCTTGTGGACCTAGAACTTTCAAACAATCACTTCCAAATACCATTCTCCTTAGCTCCATTTTTCCACCATTCAAACCTCAAGCACTTCAATGGTCAGAATAATGAGATATATAGGGACACAGAGTTAGGTTCATCTCCTAAATTCCAGTTAACTTCCATCCTTCTATCTGGCTGTGGAAATTGTGGACCATTTCCAAACTTCCTTCGTCATCAACATGACCTGCAAATAGTTGATCTCTCAAATATTACATTGAAAGGGAGTTTTCCGAACTGGTTATTAACAAACAACACAAGGTTGGAAGTACTTTATCTAGTAAATAATTCTCTTTCAGGACATTTGGAGCTTCCTTTTCATCCTCACCTTAACCTATTGGGATTAGATATTTCCAGCAATAGCTTCCACAACCACATTCCCTTGGAGATTGGATCATATTTCCCAAAATTGAAAATTTTAAACATGTCCAAAAATGGTTTTGATGGTAGCATTCCCTCTTCTTTTGGCAATATGAGCTCTTTGGAGGTTTTGGACTTGTCTGACAATCAGTTGTCAGGGATCATACCTGAACTCTTGGCCATTGGTTGTTTCTCATTAACTACCCTTGTATTGTCAAACAACAATTTGCAAGGTAACATATTCTCGGAACATTTTAACTTGACAAACTTGTGGTGGTTGCAACTGGATGGAAATAACTTCAGTGGAAGGATCCCTAATTACTTGTCCAAGAGCTCTTTGTCGATTCTGGATCTCAGTAATAACCATCTCTCTGGAAGTATCCCAGGGTGGATAGGCAATTTATCATATTTGAAGGACCTGGTCATGTCAAATAATCATCTTCAAGGTTCAATTCCAATAGAATTTTGCCAACTCAACTATCTGGAAGTTTTCGACCTTGCAGATAACAATGTCTCTGGTATTTTACCATCTTGCTTTAGACCTTCATCAATAATACATGTTCACTTATCTGATAATGCTTTACAAGGGTCTATGACGAATGCTCTTTCCAACAGTAGATTCTTGATAACCTTAGATCTTAGCAATAACCACATAACTGGTAGAATTCCAAATTGGATTGGTGAGCTACCTGCATTGACATTTCTTCTCCTGAAGAATAACAATTTTGATGGTGAGATCCCCCTTCAAATGTGTCATCAATTCTACAAATTAAGCTTGATAGATCTTTCTCGTAACAACCTTTCAGGTCCCATACCACCTTGTCTTCCACTTAATCTTTCAGTTATGCCTGAGCCTGTGAGTTGGCCTCCCGATGCCCCCATCCTTCAACCAGAAAGGTCTTTGAAATTTACAACAAAGCGTTCTTCCTACTCTTACCAGGGGAAAATTCTTTGGCTTATGTCTGGAATCGATCTCTCATGCAATACACTGACAGGCAAGCTTCCTTCTGAAATTGGCTACTGGAATAGGACCCGTGCACTAAATCTCTCATTCAATGACTTTGCTGGTCCAGTCCCTTCAACATTTTCAAACCTAAAGCAAATTGAGAGCTTAGACCTTTCCCACAACAAGTTGAATGGGAAAATCCCTTTTCAGCTTATCGCGTTAAACTTCTTGTCCTTTTTTAGTGTGGCACACAACAATCTATCTGGCATGACACCTGAAAGAGCTAAACAGTTTGCAACGTTTGATGCAATTAGCTATGAGGGAAATCTTTACCTTTGTGGATTGCCCTTGCCAAAAAACTGCACTTCATCATCTCTACCTAAAGCTTCAGCAATGGATGAAGATAGTGGTTTTCTTGACATGAACATATTTTATGTGAGTTTCAAAGTTTCTTACGTGTTTGTGCTACTAACGATCTTCTTAGTTCTGCTCGTAAATACTCAGTGGCGACGTGCATGGTTTTATCATATTGAAATGTTCATAGGCTACATGCCTACGCTATTCTGTCAAAGAAAACTTGTAATTTTAATGATGTGGTTTGAATTTTAGATATATCTGTGATATATACTTGTATAAATAATATATTTTTTGCCTATCAACAATTTTAATTTTGATGAGATTTTGAGGAATGCTCAAGAGTTAGAATTTGAGATTAAGAACTATTAGCTTGTGAATTTAGACCTTATGATTCAACCACATTAAACTTTTGTGTTTATTATTTTCTTTCACTATACTGTGATTATTTGTTGAGAATATAAATCCATATCGGTTAAATAAAAATATATATATATTGCTTTTTAAAGCATTGGACAACCTTCTCCTCACAAGCTAACTTTTAGAAGTGAATTAAATTCCATCTGCTTTTTTTAATGTGGTATCAAAATCTCTTATTTAATGTTGGATCTCTCGTATATTTGAGTTTCAACTGCCATAAAATGTATAATTAGACTTGTATTGAATCTTAAAAATTAATTGTCTAAGTGCTAACTATGTAGTTGCACTCGAGGGTATGAGTATTGAAAATATGAATCACATTAGTTATGTCAGAGAAATATATATCGTTTGTATGGCTTTGCTCAATTCTTTCTTCACAAGCTAACTTTTAGAAGGGAATTAGATTATGATATGTTTTCATAATATTATTAAGTGCGTAAATGTAATTCTGTATATAAATTTGTGTCTATCATAGAATGAAGAGATTGCATTTGTATTTTTAATTTAATTTGCACAGATGAATTCTAGCATATCATATTATATTCGCTTCAAGTAAGCATCCGATTAATAAAATTACTAGTGGGTGCCTGATTAATTCATTGGACGAAAAGGTGTTGCTCACCAGAGTGAGATTAGATTAATGTGCTTACTGTCTATGCATTGCATTTGTGTTTATATGTTCACAAGCGCACGACAGCCAGCTTGTTATCTGTATGCATGTTTTGCACATCGCCCCATGTCATTACATCACAAATCTGGAAGGAACATGCAATTTCTTGAGGTTAGAATCAGGGTATGCATAGTTCAGTTCTTGAAAATAGGCAAAGAGCTATAATCTAGGTGAAGGTTTGGTTCTGCGATACTTCCATTTTGATTCAGTTGTTTATTTGTAACTTAGATTTTTTAGTTTGATTTGGTCTTTAGTGTTCCCAATAGAGTTTGATCCTCAATTTTTGAAAAAGCATTGAATTCATTATTTGACTCTGACTTTCATACTAACTTTATATAATTTATATATATTTTAGCTTTATGTCTTAATAATTATGTTTTATAAAATTTGTAAATTAAATAGTTAAAATTTATAAAATTCAAAGGTTAAATAATTGTACATTAATTGTTAAAATGTTAACCAAGTAGTTTAAAATGGAAAGTTATGCTGATGCTCAAAATTCCAACTTCCCTATCCCATTCCCAGCTCAGATGGGTCTCTTGCTGTTACGTAGAAAAAGCTCAGGTCTACTTGTGACTCTCTTATTGGCCAACACATTTGAACAACAAATTATTTTATTCTATAATGACACAAGAAGGCAAATATCTAAACTGATACCTTCATAATACTTCATAAGGCAAAACAAGGAAACACCATGTTATTCCATCAGAAAGCGATACAAAAATGCGTAAACCTTGAAGGAAGAGAACTTATTGTGAACAGTGGCTTACTTGAATCAACCGTAGGCATAATCAGCAACTTATTGCTGAATTCAGTGTTCTCTTTGGAAAATCCATAAATTATTGAATCAAATATGGGGAAATAACATTATTTTGGTAGGTAACTGTGATTCAATCTGCTGAATAAAGCATTCAAAATGTCCTTACTTCAGCATAAGCTATATAACCTACATGCATTGAAAAATTGAGCTCCTCAAAAACCCAGCTCAGTAGTTCAAGACCCTAAAACAAAATGAAAAGCAAAAAATAATTTGGAGAAATATTAACTGGCTTACTGTGCATTTATAATCAAAAGTAAAAACTTACTGTTAGTGTTTCCCATCATGGAACTGAGCGTTTTTTGATGACTTGAAAGTTTCCAAAAATCTTTTGGCATTCTCTAACTCTTGCTTCTGTCTTGCCTTATCCCAACTGTGCTCATTAGCCAGTATCTCAATAATACGTGGCAATGCCCGCCTTGCTGCATCAGTATCCAGGAATGCAAGCCGTGATCTCCTAGCAATGAAATCAACAACAGATTCGCAATACTCATTTCGGGCACAGTAGGCAACCTCTGCTTCTAGAAAAGGGTAGCCATGGGCAAGCCGCTTTCCAAGACCTTCATTCTGAATATTATGGAGGAATCATAATGTTAAATTGCCAAAAAAGCCACAGAAAAGCATGTACTGAGATAGAATTCGGCTCGGACACACTACAGTATTCCAAAATAATCAAATGGCATGATTTCATAAAACACCAGATCTATCAAGCTTCGATGGGCCAAACTAAGCTTCAATAACTTGAAGTCTTAAAGAGTTCAAAACCAAAAGAAAAAAATGCAAAGTAGATTCCAAGTGATCCAATAGTTTGAATTTTGCAATATGTAAATTTTGAAAATAACAACATGCATAAAACAAACCTCATATCTCGTTACATTTTAGCGGACAATAGGTAGAGGCAAGAGGACACATATAGATAATAAAGGAAGGCCAAACTAACCTGAGCTATGACAGCCACTCTTTCTGCCAATGTACCATATGCATGTGATAAATGCTTAGCAGCAGCAGTGTCCATAACTCCAGGGACAACTTTACCACCATAGGTCCTCTTCATGCGTACATATTGCTGAGCAAGAACAGTGAATGATGATGGCTCCCATCCGTCTCCACCAATCAGCCTGAGATTTTGGGTTGAACATCCATTTGTTGGACTTAGTTTTCCAGACTTTATAGCTGCATCAACTGCATCTTCTGCCATGCTGAAAAAAATTTCCAATAAGTATAGTACTTAACACAAATAAGATCTCATGCAGTTCTTTTAACAAAAGATATGGGAAAACTCTCAGCATTGCCTATTCTGACTTGCTAGTAATTAAATAAGTGATTAAGTGTAGAAATTGCTGCCAAGCCAAAAAATTACCTTCGGTATGTAGTCCATTTTCCGCCTGTGATAGTGACCAAACCAGGATAGTCTTCACATACAACATGATCTCTGGAGATGCTCTCAGTGCTCTTTGCTGATGGATCAATAGCCAATGGACGAATACCACTCCAGGCTGAAAGAACATCTGTGCGGCGTACCTAAATTATATATGCACTTCAGTATCCAAATCTTAACCAAATTATGAAGAATTCAACAACTAAACAAATTCTATCCGACGAATGTCAATCTATGTGTAGACATGGAAAAATCACCATTTTGGCATTTTACAATTAGGCCAATGATCTATTAGCAACTAGAATAGACATTATTACAAAGAATCCAAAGAAGCAAGCAAACAAGAAAAAGACTCCACTCAATGTAGCACCTTTGCAAGCACAAATGCACACAAACGATGACAACCAAACAAAGAATAAATGAGGATGTTCACTTTAAGATTTACCCCATTATCTCTGTAACTCTCTCAAGCAAACCCCAGACCTTTACAGGACCTGTCTCACAATCCACATTAAAGCAAAACACGAACTCATATCTCATCTCTTCCACCTCCACCTTTAACTCTTTCCACATATACACCTCCAGATACCATCAATCAAACCAAATAAAGAGGAACGGGAGAATTAAACCAATTCACTAGCATTCCATGCTGGCTGATTTATGTAAACTATATAAAGATGCAACATATCACAACAATATTCAAAAACATCATTTGGTGAATTATATAATCCATGATGAGTTAATATTGAATTCAGAATGATATGCTGCCAAAAGACAAGGGAAATATTAGATTTAGCTCAAGAAACTGAGAAATAGCAAGTACAATCAATTTATAAATTATACATTTAACCAGTTTCGATAATTCTTGGAGAAATGAACAAAAATTTTGAGGTAGATGGATGAAATTTGTGATAAAAATGCACATTTACCCCATCCCAATTCCCAAGTTCTGAAATCATGTACAAGCTATAGTACACCTAAAATTTCTGTAAGTCATGGTGCTGGAGCTAGCCCCAATACTGATGCTCAAAAACAAGCACCTTCACTATACTTTAAATAACTAAGAAAATAAATGCTTTGTCAACAAATGTTGTGCCTTTCTCCATGTTTCATCCTTAACATAGATAAGCAAATTTAAAAAGTATATCTATATATAAACAACTACTTCTGTAACTGTTCTCCCATCAACTTCATGACACCATAAAATTTTTGCTAACAAGTCAGAGATTCTATACATGCAAAATATTAAATACCTTTACACTAAGGTAATCTGAGATAGCATCAAGTATAAACTGGATTTCATCCTCATGTGGCTCTGGGAGCAAAGTGATAGAAGTGTTAGAATCTGTAGTTCCAGCAACTGTTCTTCCCAACCATGGCAGCATGAAAACAACACGTCCATCCTTTGTTTTAGGAACAATCAATCCCATTCCTTCTGGAGAATAATAATCAGGAAGAACAACATGTACACCACTGCTAGGACAGATCATAGGTTGTGCATCATTCTTAGCCATTGTCCTTATAGAGTCACAAAATGGGCCAGCCGCATTCACAACAACTTTTGCATAGGCATCAAACTCTTTGCCTGGTTGAGTATAACATATGATACCAATAAGAACAGGAAATCAGTGGTCACAAGAAACACATGGGCGCAAGCATGAACAGAATAGCATATCTATGCACATCTATTAGAGACAGCAACCTAAACAACTTATCATATTAGAAGGAAACAACAAAATTCAGGAAATACTAAGTCGTTAAGTTGACCTGCTTATGTACTGCTAATTGCTCTCAAACAGCTGAGGGGCTATTTACTTGTAGAAAATTGAGGATATGTTTTGACAAACTTCTTCAGCAGGAAAAGAATCCTTACATTTCGCATTCAAATATAATACTTCTCCAAAAAGAAACTTCCTGATTTCCAAAATTATACTAATAATTGGAATAGAAATAAACTCATTTTTTACTTTTTCTTCTTAATTATGCTGGTTCTCCATCTTTTCGAAATTGAAGCACATAAAATTAGCTTCATTTCCTATTTTATACAACCGCCACTACAATGGGAACCACCAAATTACCAGTATAATTGGCAAGACCACTACCAATACTGCAAAAAAAAATTCAATTTATAGGCAACAATTTCTACCCATTAGATGAATAGTATAGAGATTAATTTCCTGTATAATTGTTTTCTTTTAAGCAGAAGATTAAGAGCTACAAATATATTATATTTGTGTATTTACACAGAGTTTAACATTATATAATAAAATACAACTTTCGTGCTTGAACATTTTCAACTTCAAGATAATCAATAGATATTCTGAAGAAAAACTAGCAACTCTTACAAAAATATGATGTTCACAAATTTATCAGTTCAAAAACCTATTATCGAAATTCACATACTGCATCTTTGAATGCTCGTCAGTCTCATAATACTTCAATTACTGACTGCACAAATTTGTTTAAGCTCATTGAAATAAGTGGAAGGCGAATAACAAGAAAAGAATAATTAGGTCGTATTTTATCCTTTTCCAACAAAAATATATTCTTTTGTGGTTGAGGTAGTAAGTTTGGCCCAGCGAGAGGGAATGAAGCAATTAACTGGTAAACATATCAAACAAATGATAATTTGGTTAACAGGTCAATGTTATACCTGACATATTGTCCCGAATACGTGCACCAATTATCCGCTCATTAGCCTCATCTTTCAGCAAAGATACCACTTCCGCATGGTTGAGCACTGCTGCACCAGATAATGCAGCAGTACATGCCAAAGCAACATTAAGCCTTGAGTCATTCATCTGCCCATCATAATACACCACAGTGCCCCTCAAGCTTCTATCTTTTCCCTTTTTTGCTAGAGTAGGAAACAATTCAAGGGACTCTTGTGCAGAATAATATCTGGATAAATGTAACAAGCGTGGTCCTGCGACCAAATCATACATTTTCAAGCCCATCCAATAGTATACTGCCTCAAACCAGTCAAAACAGGGTGTCATGCAAGGCAAAGCATTGCACAGATGTGGTGCATTGTCAATAACCTGTTTCCTCTCCTCAAGTGCATGGAAAACTAGCTTTAGTTGACCATAGTCAAGATTAAACACTGCTTTCTCCAAGTAGCGAACTCCTGTAAAAAAATTTAGCATAAAAAAAATTAATAATAATAATCCCAACAACAACAACAACAATAATAATAATAATAAAATTTAGCATAAAAAATTTTCTTTCATTATATATGTATAGAAATGCAAATCTTTAACCACTTTCAAAGACCTTCGCATCAGCAATACTCCTACGAACATAAAGAGTTCCAAGAAAATTGACTGCCATTTCAATCAAGTTGTGTTATGATAAACAACCAATAGAAGGAAAATATAATTTAACAGGTTGTGTGGCATGATTTTAGAGATTTGAAGAGTTAATGGAATGTTTTGCCCAGCCAATAAGACAGATACTTTTAAGGCACGAATCTGTAATCTCAGGCACAAAAGAGAATCAGATACATTAACAAAAAGATAAAAAAGGGATCATTTCCAACAATTTACGAAAAATCCACAATTAAACTTTGTAGTTTGTACTATTACAGGTCTCCTGAAGACCACATTTGAAGTGATGGATTCCCCGGAGAATCCTAAACAAGAAAAATGAACGAATTCAAAGTTTTTCAAACTTAATTTTGCCACATGATCATCCTGATCCATGCTACATTTCTACAAATAATTATATGCAGTTATTAAATGTTGAAAGCAACTTGCCTCCATGAATTAGCTTCGTGGACCTTGAAGAAGTACCAGAAGAGAAGTCCTCTCTCTCAACGAGACCAACGCGAAATCCTCTTGTGACAGCATCTAGCGCCACTCCACAGCCGGTGGCACCACCGCCGATCACGAGAACATCAAGGGGGTTAGCAACACTAGCGCCAGTCAAAACCGACATCTGAGCTGCTCGAGACGGAACGACAGCGCTGGGATCATTAATTTTCGGCCTAACGGAGTCGAGAGCAGGCCCACCGCCGAGGTCGTTGGTGGCTTGGTTAGGGGAGAAAAGGATGGACCCTCCGGTTGCGGCGGCAGTAGCAGTGATAATAGCGCCGGCTCCGAGACGGCGAAATCTGGTAGCTGAGGACATAATTCCGAAATGTATGAGGTGGCAGATGTAAGCATGGATTGGAAAATACTGTTATCAGTGTTACGGAAAACGCGAATTTATTCGGGAATCGCTGAATGAGTTATTTACCAAAATGCCATTTACGAAGAGATTTTTTTTTCTTTTATGATTATAATAATATTATTATAAATTAAATTTTTTTAGAGTAATAATAAATATTTATTTTTAAAATAAATTAAATAGTTAATTATTTATTATATTTTTTTAAATAGAGAGACTGCGAAATGAAAGGATATGAAAAGTAGAAAGTTACGTTACGCGTAAAAGGCAAGTTTGTGGGAACGGAGTCCATGCCTGAACTTCGACCAGGCCCCACCAGAAATTAATATTATAATCTCCATCTTATAAAAATAAGCTTTTTTTTTTTTAATTTAATTAAAATAAAATCATTAAATCTATGATGTGACAAATTTCTGAAAATATTACATTAATTTTAGGATTATAATAAAAAAATTAAACCTAAATATTTATAAATTTAATTTATTTAAAAAATAAATCAAATTAAATTAAATTTTAAAAAAAATTATATTTAAATATATATCAAATTATCTTCATTGATGAAGAAAAAGTTGGTGAATGGAGCAAAACACGTGACTCGCCGCCTTTTATTAAATGGGTTGTGGAAGCAAAATGCAAAGTCTCACAGCACCAACCATAATCAAAGATAGGCTATGCTATAGTAAATATATATATAATAAATTTAAAAATGTTCAAACTCCATCTCACCTTTTTAATAAAAAAGATAATAAAATAAAAGATAGGCCATGTTTGGTGTTATAATAATATAGTTACTAAAATATTAATTTATAGGGATAAAGCAAAGCAAAAGTTAGATTCTTGTAATCATCAACTTAATATATAATACTAAAAGGAAAGGACAATATATGTTAAATCAATATTTATTTTAATACTAATTAGTGTTCTTATATGTAATCTTTCTTCTTCTTTTTTTTATTAGACAATAGATTAATGGTTGTATGATATTAAATTAATGTCATGTGATCAATGTTTTTCTCCTTTTTGAAACAAAAAATATTGGGAGAAAATAAAAACATGCAAAAGGTTTATTTGTATTAACTTTAATTTTTTTTAGTAAAAATAAAAAGAGCACGTAACTCATGTATGAGTAATTGTTTTAAATTATACGGAGTAATTTGAAATGTCAACACTCTTACAGGATTCTTTATCGCTCTATTTGCCAACTAGTTAGTGCACTTATTACATTCTTTAAAAACGTAATAAATTTAGATGTATTGATGATTAAATAAAAATGCTTAAAATTCTTTTACATTTTCTAATTTTTTTGTATTCGTCAATTAATTTTTGTTATAGCTATTATAGCCGCTAAAATATAAATATGTGAATTCTGAATCATCCTACTTTTTTTTTTTTGCTTAGTCTTCCCTCGAGTAATTGATCAAGTAAAAACTTTGAGTTTCCAAGAAGCCATTGCCTCATCTATTTTATTAATAGCTAGTTGAAGATGTCCTAGGCATAGAGGAACCACACCAATTCATTTACTGCAGTAAAGATACTATGGAGGAGGTCCTTAATTGAAATTATTAGGTAATCCCTTCTAACATAATACTTAACAACTTTACCACATCAATATAGTAGCAAAAAGATTAGTTTAAATGGACAATAAACACATACCTTTTATACCAAAAGTTTGATAATCCCCAACTCTAAAGGACCCCCTTCATCCCGGTTCGACAGTGTAAGAGAGGGAGGTAAACTATGGTACACGGCAGCCTCTTAGATGAGAGGCTCAGGGGCTCGGTGCGCACAAAGAGCCCACTCAGAGAGTAAAACTCTCACACTGCCGCTGCCGGGACTCGAACCTTGGCTCTTTGATACCAACTCTACCATCCGAGTATCAACCGTGCTACGCTCGTGCGGTCACATAATAAACACATACCTAAAAGGAGGCTTAGTTAATCAAAGGTATTTTGGCCCATCATGAGTGGACTTAGCTCAAATTTCTTTTATCTTTTACTCATAAATGATCAAACTCAATAACTCTCTTCTTTGTTCCTATTTTACAATCTTTATACTTAGAAAAATAGGGCATGAGACTAGTCTACACTTCAAGAATTATATATTTCTTAAGATAATATAGAAGGTAACTTTTTTCATATACAACCAATCCTTACACTAGCATTTTCAATCAATAATACTGCTTATTCGAGATTCGATTCTATCTCGATTTATTTTTTAAAAAGTTCAAATTAATATTTTAAATTCATTAAATAAATGAGTTAAATTTAAATTCTCATTAAATCTCGAAATTTTATTTATTTATAAATTTCGATATTCGAGTCTTATTTTTTTAATCTCATAATGAAAATTATTTAATAGATAATTTAATCAATGAAAAAAATCAAGTCATTTATAAAAAAAAATACATACAAATTTCAAAAACAATTATATTTTTCTGTTCTAATATTTTTTTTTCATTTTTACAAATTTTAATTATCATAGGAAACTAATAAAAAGAAATAAATGAAGTATTAATTAAAAAGATTTAATATTTTTAAAGGGTATAGTGATAGTTGAATCTTTAATAACTTCCATATGAAATAAAAAGAAAATAAGAAAAAGGGAAGTTTGTTGGCATGGCAACATCACTGGTTAGTTAAGCCATGTGGATGATTTGCTATTGCATAATTGAACTAATCATTTTTGTTAGACATTTGTATAATGACTTGATGGTGGGTATTAAGATATTCTCAGTCTATTCAAAAAGAAAGAGTATCGAACTGTCAACTTCTTTTTGTAAATGCTTTCTCCATCTCTCTACTTCTGAATAGACCATGTCCCATTTCAGTAAATTCCACAGTTTGTGAAAATATTAATAGCAAATGAAGCTGCAAAACTTTGTAGATAAATGTATGATCTAAATAACAGTGTCAGATGGTGTATCAGAATCTAAATGACATATCATACAACTTTTGGACATTGAAATCTGCAGACTAAAAAGCAATTCTTAGATTTTAAACGAAGGATAATATACTACATCATCTTTTATCAAATCATCATCTCCAATAGCTCTAAAGACACAAAGTGTCCAGCTTGCAATCCATTCTACAAAAATACACCACCTTAGTTACATGAATATAACACAAACTTTCACATTTGCACACCACCAGACTGTAACAAAAAGAATTGCTTACCTCCTCTCTGTATGAACTGATTTCCACTTTCATAATGAAGTGTACCAAATTGGCGAGATCTTCGACGAGATATGCACCTGAAAAAAGACCTTACCGGCCACTGGCCGAGTGCATTATTACCTTGTTTGCAACTCTCCATGGGTTCATACCCTCTATCATCCAATGGATGTGTCTACTGTCTAATGCACCTAAGCTGCCAATATACCCAGTTCCATCATTCACTCTTTCCAGCAGTGATCTATACATATTCAAAAATAGTAAAGGCATTAATTCACAGTTAAGCAGATACATATTTTTCTAAGATATTTTTATGGTTGCAACATTCAGAGGCAACTTTGATTAACCCCCACATCAACTCGTTGAATGAGCTCTAATAGACTTCCAGCTTTTCTCTTGGCCCTATCAGTGCCACTTTCTGACAGTTCCTTTAGTGCTTCTTCTGCATCACATTCCTTTGCTAACTTCAACTGCTGTGAATCACCAGCACATAGTGACCACAGGACAGCTACAGCATTCTCCCGGTTGCGCGGTGAACCAGTCCTAATGACCTCTATCAGAACAGGAATTGGCTCAGATTTGCCAATTGCTACCTTCCCTTCTTGATGGCTTGCAAGAATAGCTAGAATTGCCAATGCCTCATCCACCATTCCACCTCCAGCATCCTTAAGCAACTGCATCAGAGGTGGCACAATACCAGCCCTTATAGCTCTTGCCTTGTTTCCCTGATAAATTGAAAGATTAAAAATAGCTGTGGCAGCATCCTTCTTTCCTCGTGGAGTCCCCTCACGGAGCAAATCTATAAGTGCTGGGATGGCCCCAGCTGCTCCTATTGCCACCTTATTCTCATCTATAACAGATAAACTGAAAAGGGTTGCAGCTGCATTTTCCCTTGCCTCCATGCTTCCATTTTTTAACACGTCTACAATATCAGGTATAGCTCCTGCATTAACAATAGTTCCCTTATTACTATCATTTATGGAAAGATTTAAAAGTGCTGTAACAGCATGCTCTTGAGTGCGAGGATCTGTGGAGGATAAAAGCTCTACGAGAAGTGGAATGGCTCCTGCTTCTGCAATACATATTCTGTTATCTGCATTCCTCTTTGCAAGTAAGCGAAGCTCTCCAGCAGCTGCCCTTTGTTGTTCTTGATTCCCATTTGCCAATTTCTCTAACAAGGCAACAATGGCAATTCGATCACAGTCTGAAACACTGCTTCCAACTTTTTTGTTTCTACAAGACCCTTGGTGTTTTGGCAGCTCAACACCATTGTTTTCACACCACAAAGCAATCAAACTTTTCAAAACATAATTAGGTGTTAGTGCAGCATGTGACAAAGTCTGCTGTGTTTTTGGGCAAGTCTTGTGCCCTGCATCCAGCCATTTTTGGATGCATGATCTTTCATAAGTCTGCAAAAATGAAGATGATTATGAAAAGACAGCAACCAACAAAATTACAAAGTGATGAAACATGCAAGCGATTTGAGTCAAACCTGTCCAGTAGAGACTATAACTGGATCTTTCATCAGTTCTAGAGATATTGGGCAACGGAAATCATCTGGAATTACTGGAGATCGGTGCTTAAGTAGACCACTTTCAGGCTCAGAATTATCAGCTTCATGGTTTTCCTTTTGAACATAGTCTTTTAACTTCTTGAGGATGGATGACATCTTCTCAAACCAGTCTCCTGGATCACCACCACTTGATATAACCAAATCATGGAAAGCACGAGATTCTTTCTTTAGATCACTCATAGTCTTAAGTTCCAGCTTTTCAGAGAGCCTCTTCAATACTCCAGGATCAGGGTCCTTTTCTTTCTGTGCTAAGGCTAAATCAAGGTCTAGTTGTGAATCAGGGGAGTCTGGTTTTTCTTTAGCTCTTCTGAGTTGGGTATGCACAAGTGCAATCTGGAAAAATGATAGCAACATCATGTCAGTTGTCAACATTACAAGCTTATAGTATCATAATTTACTCCAGTCACTCATTCTGTGATGCAACTCATTACTCATTCTGTAGTACTATTCATTGCAAGCTAAAATTGCCTATTGCATGAAAGTTATAAAGGAAAAGGAGAATTCAAAAACTCTCTGGTATAGTTCCTGTAAGCATCCAAAGGAAACAAAGGGTTCTAGAAGTACCTGTTCTTGAACTTCCTCTGATAAATCAAGTTTATCGTAAGGAATGTCACTTAACGCTGCTTCAATTTTTTCAGTAATTTTGCAATACTTAAGTGCTATCTTGTCCCTTTGTAAGGCCTGTGGGATTGAAATATATTAGTTATATTATGAATATCCAAGGAAAAACAAGGATTATGCCAAAGATAAATGTTGATGTAATTTTTTATTACACAACAACAATTAGTAAAGAACCTGAGAATTTTGCAGAAGAAGAAGAGAAGAAACAGAGTGAAGAGTCCCTAAGATGGAACTTCATTGATAAACTACCAAGATGGAACTTCAGTTACAGAACCCATAACAGCTACCTTTCCAAACCGTAACAAAATAGCTAAGTAGCTAGCAACGCAAAACAACATCAGCAGTGAAATATTTGAGCATTTGCCCTCTAAAGATCCTTGAACAGACCTAAGCTAATTTCCTGATTTAACACATAGCAGCCCCTAAATGTAAATTGCAGTACGATTACATTGGCACAACTTGGGTTGCAAGAAGAGATGCACCTTTTTTATTCTTTAACAGGCAAGATAAATCCCAATACTCTTACCATTTTCTCAGATAGCAAACAGAAAAATATTGAATGAAACAATCATCATAAAGTCCCAGAGAAAACAAGAAATTCAATAATCCAGCCCTGGAGCATATGTAGTGTTATTTACAATTACTTGCCAAACCAAAGAATATCAAAACCATTCACTTTCCTAGCAAAAACAGAACAATAAAAAAGAGTACCTGATACACCTTGCTTCCCTCGTGGGTCGATTTAAGAAGCTCCATGGCCGAATCCAAGGCAGTTGTCAGTAATTGAAAGCCTTTAATTGCTTGTTCGCCAAACTCTTCATTGCTATCTCTTAACTCCTCAAACAGAGGGCTCAGGAGCTTGATTCTCCGTATCAAATTCCCATGCATCTTCTTGCACACATTTTTACATTCAGGTAATCCACAAATCTCCTTCACTGAGTCAATGAGTCGACCCATCATCTTGGATTTTGGATCCTCCATTAGTGCCATGAGGATAAGCTTAATTGAGCTTTAAACAAAAACCCCAAAAAGTATCGAGTAAATACAAAACTCTAAAAAGGTCTCCTAGTTTCTCTATCTCGACTTTTTTTCCTCTAATACAATTTATTTTCATCCAAGCACTCGCAATCCACCGCGACCTCCATCTTACTCATTTGGGTTCTTCTCATTTGTGAACTATATTCAATCTACAACAATAATGAAAGAGAAAAACCTCAAATTTTCCCCCTGGTTTCACCGCAATTTCCCATCAACCAAACACAAGGGAAACTCATAATCACACCACCATGAAAAGACTTAAACCCAACTAAAATATCCCTCTTTTTGAACTTTTGCTTTGATGGATTGAAGGAGAGGGTCAAACCAGATTGTTAAGAGATTGGAAGAAACAGGGAATGGTAGTTGGTGGGTTAGGTTTTTTGAAAGAAAAAAGACAGATTCTTTACTCAGCAAATTGATTGTTTTTTCTTGGTGGAGAAAAAAAGATGATGATGAAGAATAAGGGTGTTACAGAAAATTGAGAAAGACAGAATGATTAATGTGAAGTGAGATCATGGAAGGAGGTTAATAAGTAGAAGCTGTGAATTTTCTGTTAAAATTGGAGGCAGAGGAGAGAGAGAGAGAGAGAGGGGAGATATCTTAACAAATAATTTTACATTTTTTATTGGACAGGACGCAATCAAAATTATAAGATTTTGACAAAATTCTTCTTACTATATAAACATCACATATATTTTACACATTTGATATCACATAAAACACCAATTAAATCTAAAATAAAAGATATCAACTTAATATTTATCGCACATCAGCTTATTTTTTTATTTTTAAATAAAAAATTTATATACATTGACTCAACGGCGTAATTAAATTATTATCAAAACCATAATAATTTATTAATAACTTATAAACATTGTACATATATCTCCGTGTACATGCGATATCAAATTTGAAATTAGCTTACTTTCACGTTTAATAATCATTTTTTTGTTTCTTAAAATTTAGAAAATGGACCATGTCTGTAAAATACTTTTTATATTTGTTAAAATTATAATTGTCAATATTATTGCATTAATTTTTACTTATTTAATAGGTTCGGACAAAATTTATGGTTGAAGACAATGACTTTTAAGTCACTCAGATATGTGAAAATTTATATATATAATTTTGATATAATTAAATCATATAAAAATAAATTTTATAATTTGTATATACACCCAACGAATTAAATTAACATAAATTTATTTTCAATTCAGATTTTTTTAAGAATGAATTTTAGTAAATATTTAAATTTATTTGACTAATATATAAATTTAAAATAATGTATCTGATTTTCTTTTTTTAAAAAAAAAAAAGAAACATGTTTTTTTTTTAATCTAACTACTGGATAGATAATCACAATTATCATGTTGCCAAATAGATCATTCAACATTGGTTCACGTGCCTATATACATAAATATATATTTCTACAGTTTTGTAATTTATTTTATTAAATTAATATTGAAATAATAAAATTTCTATATACGGAAATAAAAATAAATTTATATTTACAAGATAAATGTATTTTACCAAATTTAGAAATTCATAAATTGTACAGGTGTCAATCTTCCATTTGTTAAGAATCCCTGCAGCGTGATTGTTGATTTTGTCCTCCTATGAGCCTTCGAGGATCGGACCGGCCTTGGCTTGGCTTGACTCGACTTGCTTTTTTTGAAACACTTGGTCAACTAAAAGCCAATTTGTTTGCTGTAACCCCCTTATTTTGACTTTGACTTTCTCGTTGCCGCTTGAATTTAGGGAGAGCAGTAATTAATTTAATTTAGTTTTTAATTTATTTATTTATATTAAATAATTTTTAAATATAATTTATTTTTTATTTTTTAATTAAAAAATATTTTAAGTATTTTTCGTTAATATAAAAAAATAATAAAACGTTAGCTGACAAGCAAAATAGGTAGCTTGAAATGAAGCCGCTAAGCTGATGACGTGGCCAACTCTGCTCGGTCAACTCCGTGGCCGCGTAATGACAGACTATTTCAATTATGGCAGTCCAGCCACGTTACTAACTTTCCTTATAATTTCGACACCTGTCCATTTTAGGCTGACGTGGATAAATGGCCACGTTTGCAGTTATGCAATTTGCAGCCAAAGAATGATTTGGTATGATCAGATTTTCTCATATGCTATTTGGACTTGATTTTGACAAATCTAATCGGTAATTTCATAATATAAATTAAAGAATTAGTAGATTTGTTATGTTCAAAATAGAAATGAGTTATGATTATAAATTTATAATCCATAATCTGATATATATATATTAGACAATGGGCTGGGCTCAATATGTCCAAAGAGGGAATAATAAGTTTGAGGTTGGATAAGCAAAGGTTCATCTAAATCTCATTTCATTAGACCATTTAATTGCATAAAATTGAATAGAAAATGATTTGATTTGATTTGATTTGGTTTAACATGCAAAATGGAAAAAGGGAGGAATTGAACCCAAAATCAGAGATGTAATGTTAGGACCACCAGAAGTTTTGGAGTTATGTATTATATATGCAATAACATATAGGCTTTTGTTTGCATTTATGATGACATATTGGAACATAGGCTCCTAAGAAAACCTATAAATATTAGTAGTTTTTGCAGGCTTAAAAAGGCAAAATCAAGTAGCATATATATAAGGATATTATTCATGCTTACTCATACCCCCATTAAGGTATAGTGCCAAGAATCATTCATTTTTTCCACTAGAAAATGCATGAAGGTAAGATTAGATTGTTATCTAAATTACAGTGATTTTGATAAAATCTTTAGTCTTATATAAATTTTATATACACATTATTTGTGTCTGATATGAAATTTTAAAAGATGAGATTCACTTTTAAAGAAATTTCAAAAATATTTAATTTACTGTGGAAATATTTGTTTGAAATAGTTTAAATATAAATAATTTTAATAAAAAAATAAAATAAACACTTAATGTTATTGAAAAGACTAAGCAACCACCAAGGGGACAAAGCCACCTGAAGCATTAGGTATAATAAGGTACAGTGGGTTCATACATATGCAATTCATTTTTCTTATCATTTGTGTGTAATTATAAGAAATAGATTGATTGATTCTACTACTACTGATAATAATATATTCCTTTTAAATTTTCTTAGATGATGGTGAATGATTTATAGTAAAAAAAAATAAGAATAATTATTTTTTTAGATCAGTAAATGAATAAAGCTAATATTCAACTCAATAAAAATTCAGATTAGTTTGTTAAGCTCATTTTCCGTTTTTAAACTCATTTAATAAATAAATTAAATTTGAGTTTATAAATATTTGGCTATGTAAAATTTGAAAACTCATTTATTTATAAATTTATGAGTTAATTTGAAAATATATTTATTTGATTAAATTATGTAATATTAAAATTATTATTTTAACAGATAAATGAATTTAGTTTTTTTTTATTTTTTTAATTAATTTTTTTAAATTATAAATAAAAAAAATTTAAAGCTATTCATGATGAACACGAAGGAATGATTAGAAAATGACATGATTGAAACATGAATAAGCATGAAGTGATGAGTTTAGTGTTAGAAGTCCAATTTAATATAAGTTGGTGGGTCAGATTTTAATTAATTTGTAAATGTCTTTTAGCACATAATAACAACCACCGTATCTTATCTCTTATTTTTTTAGTAGATATCCATTTCCTTCTTCTTCTTCTTTTGTCTATTTTGACCGAAATATCCATTCCTTTTCTTTCACCTGTCTTTCACCTCATGAATTATGATCTTTCTTGCAGCGTTCTTTTAATCAAAGGTTGATAATCTCCAATTTTAAGGTATCTCTCCCTTTAGTCCGACAGTGTAAGAAGGAAAAATAAATTACGTTACACAATAGTTTTTAGATAAGAAGTTCAGAGGTTCGGTGCGCACAAGGAGCCCATCCAGAAAGTGAAACTCTCACACTGTCGCTGCCGGAACTCGAATCTTAACTCTTTGGTACTAATTTTATCATTCGAGTACCAACTGTACTATGCTGTTAGATATACTAATAGATTCCGAAACTAGTAGAGGTCTCAAAAACAAGATGAGTTGGGACTGGTAATGAAATTGGCCGCTTTGTGGAAGACAACCCTTTTCTCTTGCAACCTATTTCTTTCCTCAACAAACAGTCCTCAACAAACAGTGCAACTCTAATTGCATTCATCAGCATTTGTAGTTGTTTAATCTTCATATCTAATCATGTCTCAGCAATAAGTCCAAAACTCAACAAGAGAGTTCTAATGAATTAGTACACATCGATGACTCCAAAATTTGATTATCCACCTACTAATTCTTTCAAGACGAAATGAGTTTAATTTAATTTATTATTCATCACGAATTATTGTCTTGTCTTATATATTAAATTTTTTGGATTTTCTCCGTCAAATCATTAAATTTGTGGTTTGATATATATTTTTGTAATAATATAATTTACATTGAATTTTATTTACTTTTTTATTTTTTTTTATAATTAGAAGTAAGATGTATGTAATTAACATTATAATTTATTTTTTTAAAATTAGGGATAAATTGGAAAAAGAGGAAGAGGAAGAGATGGGCGCACAATAGCAAGTTGAAAAAGTAAGGTTCGGCGCACGTGGGGGCCAATATCAGAGATGAGTGCTCACTGCCACTAAGGGGTGCGTACCATTTCACTCAGTTCTATGGATTCTCTTTGTCGGCTTACGTTAGCAACATCCCTTTCTCTTTCTTCGATATTTTCACTCTCTCTTCAATTTAACGCGATATTTTATATCATATTTCCTTCCTTTTTTTTCCATTCCTCTCCTCAACAATATATATATAATAAACCCACAAAGAAAGGCTTTAATAAAATGAAAAAGAATTAATAAAATAAAAAGATAAAAAAAATATATAATAATTATTCCTCCAAAATTATATCTTATAATTAATTTAAAAAAAAACTCAAGAAATAACAAAATTAATCAATTCCATTAATTTTCCCAAAAATGGTTTTTTTTTCCATTTTAACAACAAAAAATTATTATTTTATACGAATAGAATCAAGAAAATGAATTAATAAATTAAATTTGGAGGAAAATGAAAAATCAAAATTATATATACATATTGGGAATGGCTAAGGAAGAAGAAATTAAAAGTATATTTGTGTATATTAAGTGTCACCGTACTGATGCCAGCAAACTAACATAATAATACACCGCCGGAGAATGTAGAACCTCGCCCTCTGCTCTTTCACTAGCCGGCTGCATCTCCTGCCGAATGATCTGCATGGGTCTCGCACGTGCCTGTTACAGAAGCTTGTGTTTTCTTGCTTCATCTTCTCCGTTCTTGGCTTGCAGATGGAGGGAGAGAGAGAGAGATTCTTCTTGGATTTGGTGGCCAAGAAAGAAGTTTTTAGGCCTTTATATAAACTTAGATTTTCATTTAGTAAGTGCTTCTATTAAGTGTTAAAATTACAATTTTACCCTTATAGTATAAAATATTATTATTTTTAAATTAAAATTCTTTAAAAATAAATTACAAAGTATTTTTTTTTTTGTTGACAGGTGACCAGAAATGGCCAATGAGGCTAAAGAGGTTCACGAGTGTGTAAACGTGTCGACTTTTGATTGGTTATATTTTTAGAAAGATCCAATAAAATAAAAAGAAATTAATAAAAATTGTCAATTAGTTGAAAAGGGTTTGATATTTAAGAGCTTAATTAATAAATAATTTAACAAATTCAATATTTATATGATTCATGCCCACATGTGCTTGTACTTGTTTGACCACCAAACGCAGCCCTACAAAAATCATATAATTAAATTAAAAATCTTACTATTTTCTAAAATAAATTAATAAATTTATTATAATTTAATTCCACCAATAATAATTAATCTATTTTATGGTAATTAAAATTTAATTATTATATAATAACATTTTATTTATCTTTCTTAGACTATATTGTAATTTTGATCCAACTATTATAATTAATCCATATTGACTTATTATTTATTTTTTAATAATGTTAAATAGTGAATAAAAAATTATTTATTATTAATCATTTTAGTGTAAAAAAAGAGAAGAACAAAACAACAAGATAATGCCACATCACTCAATTTGTATTAAAAATATTTTATATTTTAAATTAAAGCGACAACATTTCCGTTCAATACCATCGAATTATTAAGATCGATTTTCATCCTTATTAGACGAAAATCTTTTAATTTTGTATAACAAATTTTTTTTAAATATCAATGAAGAACTATATCATAAAAGAAGAAGAAAAGAGAAAACAAATACACATATTTTTATATGGGGATATATATGATAGAGACTTACATCTCCATTCCTTTCCTTCATTTCCTATGCAATTTCATGCATAAGAACGAGAACAAACATACATATAAAACATCAACAAATCTATCTATCATGGTGCATCAACATGTTTATTGCCAGTAGAACATATGGTTGAACCAAGTGTACCGTAGTTGATATATCGGCTAGGAGCAGAAGTTCTATGAAACCCTTTTGGCAAACAATTCTCAACATCTCTACCACCAAACGATTCAGTCCCATGACTTATCTTCGGCTTGAAGGTAGCGAAATCTTTCGACGATTTCGATTCCAATGGCCTTGCTGCTGCCATAGAATTCGTAGGAGACAAGAGGAGGAGAGAATAGAACAAAAGCATGAAGAAGACAAAAGGAGAGGTAGACATGTTGATGGTTGAAATGGGATGTTGTATGTTGAAGTGTTAGAGGATTATAAAGTGAATAGATTGGTGTAGAGAGGTAGGGCTTTAAATAGGGTAAGCTCGTGAAGAAAATGAAGCATTTAGATATGAAACCAACTCATAGATAGCTTGCAAAGCATTGTATAAGGTAATTCAATCACTTTTTGACTATGCAATCTGAGGATGCCCGTGCTCTTCATTACTCTTATTTTTATTTATTTTTTCTTTTCTTTTCTTTTCTTCCACTAAGTAATTAATTTTCTTTATATGTATACAAACTTTTATAAAAATAAAAAAAAAATAAAAAAATTGCCAGATTGAGAAATAAACAAGAAGCAAATCGACGTAGTCAAAGTCAGCTCGAAGGTCTCCGGCATTACAGATGGAAGAATGTGATTGGACCACAAATATTAAGAGTGGTGAGCTAACCGTGTTAGGCCAACTGACAATGTAGGACTGCTTTACACATCATCTCTTTAGCGATATGGAAGGCTTAATCAAACGCCACGTGTTACTGTTATCAGGCAAGATCTACGATGATACTTTAACATGTGCAAGATCTCAACGACCTTTGCAACTGTAAGATCTCAATGCAAAAATAAATTAACATGTCAGCACTTGTTACTAACACCGCGTTTGCTTACGTGGGAAGTAGATGGAAAGAACTTGAGTCTTGAGGGAGATAAGTAGAAACCTTTATTTTCTACGACATATTTTCTTTATTATTATGTTTGGATCGAAAGAAAATAAGATAAGAAAGAAAATTTAGAAAGAAACCTTTTATTTTCTTTATTATTGAGAGTGCCAACTTATATAATATATATATTCCCATGCATATATGTATAACACATTAAGTATATGCTTTTCAAAATGCAGTTTCACAGCAGTTTTTTGTTATCTGAACTAAAATGTATATTTAAAAAAAAAAAAGGACTAACAAATAAATTTTTAAAATTGAAGGACTTGTTAGTAATTTTTTTATCTGAAAAAGTGAACATATTTGGGTCTAAAGATAAGAAATAAAAGTTTGAGGTGAAATATGAAATTTCAGGGAATAATATAAAAATTATGTGAAACTGGACCTCAAAGTAATCCAAGTCAACCCAAAGCCCAATCTTCATATAAGGACTATTTTTTCTTTTTCATTTTTCTTACCATTCATTCACTTTGATGACTTTAATATTAACATCCTCATAAATTTACTTTTAAAATTAGAAAAATTATTACCAAATATATATATATATATATATATAAATTATTAGTAAAAATTACTAATAATTTAATGTGTATATATATATTTTAGAAGATATAAAAATAAAATAAATTAATTTCCCTATACGATTTCCAAAGTTGAAGGACTTGCATGATAAAAATAAGGTAATATTAGTATAAAAGTACCAATTTAAATGGTCAAGACCGCACTGTTTTGAAGTAATACACAAAGTGAAGACATTCCCATATCAACATTTTTGTACTAAGTCCTCAATCTCGAAAAAAGTTCAAATTTCTCATCATTTTTATATATAGACAACTTGCATTTAATCAATCAATCCCATCATTATTTATCTAATTTAAAGTGGTGTAATAGAGAATCAAATCTTATATATTGAGTCGTATCATATCCGACAAATAATCTATAATCACGTGAATATGTCACATATTATTAATTATTTATCATTTTTAATATGATTTTAATATGTGATAAAAGCCTAAAATTATAAATTATTAATTATCTAAAATTAAGTTATAATATTATATTATACAATCATAAAAAAAATAAAAATATCAATTTTAATGTCATTATTTTATACGTTAATAACCGTCTCTAAAAATTTAATATAAAATAAATAAAATAAATTATCTTACATTGCTACTTAATAAAATATATAAAATAAATTATTTTATTCTGCTACTTATATATTTAATTGATCGAAATAATTATATATATTTTTTGAATTATAATTACTACGAGCATAATAATATTGTTCGAACTAAAAAATAATAATAAAAAGGAAGATAAAGCATGAAGGGTATGTGGTTGAGAGATGTGAGCCAGCCATGTGTCCTGTGATCAAAAGAAAAGCGTGTATATTCGAAATTGCATGAAAAAACGAGTAAGATAAAAGATTGTGGAGGCAAAAGTAGTACTAGGTTGTTGGTCATGATTAGGGCATATGGTCCTACTCTTTTATGCATAACAAATGAAATATATTTTATTTTTCAATGGACTAGGGACCCTTCCATGACCCTTTGTCTACTATCAATGTCCCACTACATTAGATAAAAAAAAAAATCTCTTCATTGCTATATACTATTTTTGAGTTTTTATTTTAATTAATCTATAATTTTCAATTTAAATTCAAATTTAACATTAAATAAATATCTGATTGAAAAAAAAAAAACACTCAACAAATGTATTAAAATTTTAAAGAAGATTTAACCACTTATTCGATAGAGTCTAAAATGAAAACTATTTTCATGCCGTAATATAACACTCGACTAATCGCGTTACCCTTTCAAATTAGTCTTCAGATTAGGAGAAAGGGCAAAATTTACCTTTTCTTTTAATTGGCCATCTTTTAATCTAAAATTCTTAATAAAGCAAGTAAGAAAATTTTTTATTAATTGGAGTTTTTATTTAAATTTATACTTGAGAGTGTTCTAAAGTGATTTTGTAGATCGAGATTTTGAAGCAAATGATCTTCAAAAGTATATATAAGATTAATTAAAGTTAAAGACCTACCACAAGATACGAAGAGTCAAAGATATAGCTACTTAGATCATTATAGGTTTTATTGTAAAAAAATTTAAATTTTAGAGATATTAAGTATAAAATTAAAATTTCTCATTTGTGATTATATTTTATCGAGTCAATTCAATGATTTTAAAAGTAGTCTATAAAATTTAAAAGTATTTGTCTCTTAACTATTAAAAAAAAGTCAATAGTATAAAGAAAATGCAAAAAGAAACTTCAAGAGTACATATAGACGAAAAGGATCGAAACACTATAAAATTGAGGAGTTCATTTCTCTTAATACGATCATCTTTAATTTTAGTTTATTTGTGTTATATTTTATTTGAGTTGCTGAAATTACTAGGTTGGATTCCCTTAAATTTTATGAGTTGCTTTTGTAGTGTGTGTTGTATATGTTAAAAATGTGCTCTCTCTCTCTCTTTCATAATTATGTTTGTGTTTATTCAATATTTCACTAAAAAAAAAGTGAAAATTTAACTATAAAATTTCGTTAATCAATAATCGATAATCTATGTGTCGGTAATGCATTATATTTGTTGTATTCTCATTCCATGGATCCATCTCGGCTGCTACCATCATTAGAGCAAATTTTAGTTTTACCTTTATTTCAATTAAATTAATTTAATTCAATTCATTCTCTTGCTAAATTATAAAAACATTGCTTTTCAGTTTTCACAATCATGCCTTTTGATTTAATTTATAATTTTCTTTTGAAAAGTTAGTAACAAACTTCAAATTCATTAGTAAATTTATTACTAATTCGCATATTTATATCTTCTGCCTCTATTTCATCTTATCATTTCTTTCGTTTCTCTATGTCTCTTCTTCTTTTCTCATAACAACTAAACTGAATTAAAATAAAAAATTCAATTTAATATACTTATTGCTTCAATATCGTTTAGTATTGTAAACAACTTGTAATTTGATTTTTAGTTTTTTTTATTCGACTTAGTTTTTGCATATCTTTGATCACCATTATATCGATTAAACTCAATAAGAGGAGTGAAGAAAATTCACGAAGTACGAATACTAGAGCATCATCTAGCAAGAAGATGTAATGTGCTATTTTATCTTACGATTGTGAATGAACTAAATTTCTTTATAACTTTTTAAATGTTTATTAAAATAAGTCAATCTTGAATTTTAAAGTTCATTTAATAAATTATTAATATTTATCTCTTTAATAGTTTTTACACATTGACTTGTCTTAATTCTTGTTAATAAAATAGATCAGATGGATCTAATTGCACCAAAAAACTAGCTTAAAGAGGCAAAATTGCCTAAATTCTTATATAAATTCGTCGATTCATATCCTAAATCAAGTTCTTTAGATCCTTAAGGAATTCTCATTAGTAGTTTGTTCTTAGTGAACCTCTCTCTTACCTCTTTTAGTTTATTTTCTTAGTTCGTATGAATTCATTTCTACTTTCTGTTATTTTTTTAACTTGTAAAATGTAGAATTGTAATATTTTATAAGAAAAAATTAATATTATGGCACGTAATTCATATCATTTATATGTTTATTTTTATCAAGAACAAGTTAATATCTCTTTTTATTGTTGTGTGAGACTCTAAAGATTACGATTAATTTTATTTGATACTTAATTTACTTTTTGCTATTTTAAAATGTTATGAAAGAATTATGTAAGATTTAGTCTAATGGTGTATTTAATTTTATGTGAATTAATTTAAAGTTGAGAGGAATAAAAAGAAATATATATATTTATATATATATAAATATAAAGATAGGCCTAATGCTATAGAGTTACACAAAACAAGAGGCCTAATAAAGAAAAAAGAGAGAAACCCTTCTTAGTAGGTTCTTCTAAATCCATGTATATATATATATATATATATATATATATATATATTTTAATACAAGGTTTGATCATGCCTCCTTTGTAATTTAAAGATTATCCTAATCACTAGGGCTGATTTGTTCTCATGTTATTACTTTTTAGTTTTACTTTTTTACATATATATAAATTTTTTAAATAATTCTCATATAATTTATTTAATTATAAATATGTATTAATCAAATATATTTCATTCTGATAATAATGAAAATAAAAATACGAGAAATTTATCAAAGAAGATCTTTCCTCTTTCTTTTTTCTCAGAAAAAAAAAAGAAAATCCAGATAGAATCATCGAAAAAGAAAAAAAATAAAGAATGAATTTCATTCTCATTTTAAAGAGATATGTTATAAAAATAAATCACTTTATATGAAACTTTTTATCGAATTTGTATATTTCGAGTTGTAAGACTCTTAGCTTTTTACTATATCTCTATCTTAAATCTAAATATTATCACACAATGACAGAGATATATAAATTAATAATAAAAAATCTAAAATTTACTTTTTTTTTATAGATTTTATCTTTTAAATTTTATTAATTTATTAAAAAAAGCATTTAAATATTCTATCAACACGATTAAAATCTTTAAATGAAAATAATTAATTTACTTTTAGCTTAATTAATAATAAAAAATAAAAAATTTCTTTTTTTTTAATTTTATCTAATTGATCTAAAATTTTGATTTTTATTTATTTTATGTACTTTATTTGAAAAATAAATAAATTATATAATTTTCTAAAAATGATAGGATAAGATAAATGACAAAATGGGGTCCACAATGCATATTTCCTTTTTCTTTTCTTCAATTAAAAAAAAAAAGGTGGTAGTTTACTGGATCCCCACCACAGCCAGCAGCTAGCTAGATATATAATTAATTTATAAAAAAATAGATTAAATAATAATTACACTTATATTTAATTATAGAAAAAAAAAAAATGATACACACATTCCATGCACCAGCCAGTCACGGAAGAGTTCCTTTAAGTGACTTCGCTTGTATATAAGGACCTCAAAGCTCTATAAAGTCCTCACCTACTCTCTCTCTCTCTCTCTCTCTCTTAGATCTTGACCACTCTTCTTCTTGTTCTATATTACTTTGCTTAATCACTTGTTCGTTCTTCATAGCAGTCATCGTCTTGCTTTCTTGGTGTTTACGGTTGATTCTTGATGCCCTTTTGCGTTCTTGAATTCTCTCCCTGGTTTATTCTAAAAATCTTGATGGTGGTCATGATTCTTGGCTTCTTTTTTCGACTCACTTATAGGACGAATGTTCTATATGTATGATCACTTGTTAAATGACACTTGTAAGCACATAAAATCAGTAGATCTGAACGCTGTGGTCATGCTCCTGTATCTATCTTTAAACCTTTTTTGTTCTTTCCTAGAATTTTATTTCCCATGAATCCCAAAATCCTATATATATTCCTATCTTTCTCTAATGCATGGATTGTTTCAAACTTCAAAAACAGTCATTGTTCGCTGGTGCAGCATCACCAAGATTCACATGCAAATGCAGAGAGTGTGTATGGTAGCAGCTTCACCTTCTGCCCAATTCCTCTTTGTTTTAAAGAGTGAGAATCTTGATGATGCTGCATCGGCCATAAATGGCTATACCCAAACTATATAGCAGCTGGGTCCAAGACTTTGTGCATCTGATTAAAAAAGGTAATGAGTTAATCTGATCCAGTAGTTTCTTTTGTTTCCATCTGACCTTTGATGGGTTAATTCTTGATAAAGAGCACACGCTGTGATAGACTTTCTGTTCTCAAATCACTTTGATATGAGCAATTTCTAGCTAGATTTAATTCCCTTTTCTTATGTTTTTGCTTTCTGTTCACTAGCAGGAAATTGAATAAAAGATCCTATTATGAGCATAAATCGATGATGGAAGGAGGAAAGTGAGATGAGGGTTTTTGGGTTATTGTGGGGCTAAAGTGTTTGTTCAAGTCTAGGGTTTTAGTTTTCTTGATATATGCAAATTCGGCACTTAATGGAGAATCAATTAAAGAATAGTTTCAATCCAAAATAAATCTTTGAGGATCTATATTATGTTAATTGGTATATTCTTTTATATTTCCTGATTTCGATTTATGGGTGAAACCCAAATTACAATTTCTTATACCCTACTGGAAATATAAGATTAGCTTTAATATAGCCTTTGATTAAGGTCACTAATCTTATAATCCTTCTATTAAGGTCACCAACTTTTTCCCACAGATTTAAAGCTCATTAAACTCCAATCAAATGCCTCTATAGAAAAAAAAAAGCCATATTATATATATAGATTTATTTCCGCATTGAAGGAGAACTTCCATCATACTTAGATAGGGGTGATAATTCTTATTATTATTTGTTTGTGGTTCATATTAGACTCGAATTCGAAATAAGTTTAGTTTGAAATTCATGAAAGCTCAATAAGTTTGGTTCGATTAATTTACACCCATATACTTAGAATTGCATACCTTATATTTCTCTATTATTTTACCCTCTATTATTCATATAGTTTCACAATATTCATTTATTATTTATGTACTAGTGTAAATCTATGTCAATCTTTATTTTCTACTATTGCCTTTTTTTAAGGCACTAACATGCTATATATTTAAGCAATTTATTTCTTTATTACATTTTTAATAAGCAATGACTTAATCTAAGGAAAGACTAGGCATTATTTCTTGATTATTTACCATCTACTTTTAAAGAAAATGGAAATTAACATACTATTTAGGTTGTATTACAAGTAGTAATGAGCATATCTGTTTTGGAGTTTCAGACACTTGACATATTTTGATTGGTAGTACATATAGTTGTAGAGAGTCCTTCAAATTGAATTTATGAGAACCTGTTGAGTTTCATTGTGCATGCAGAATAATTTGAATTAAATTTAAAAAAATGTAAATGATTTATAATCATGCAACATCTTGATTAGCTGCATCTCAAAATAATAAAAAAGGCATCATGATTCTATGTGACTAACATCATTTTTCCAACACTAAATGATTATGCATGGGCTCAGGGTATTTATTAGAGTTGATTTGAACCTTTTAAACTACTTTTATCTCTATATGCTTACATGCAAATCATTAACTTTATATGGACCATATCTAGATTAGTATCCAATACCATAGGGAGGCTTATCTTGATGGTGGGTAAGGCTCATAAGTCCTTCCTCATCACCTTTATAAGCCAGAAAGTGATGTTCTATTTATTTTCCTCTTATAGGGCATAGCTAAGGTAAATCTAACCCATAACTAGTTTCTTGAAGTAGTGATGGAAATTAAAGAACTGGGTGTGAGGTGATGGAATTGAAGAAGAATCTAAAGGGAGATCAAGTGGGGGCTATGGGTGACAAAAGCTGTTAGGACATGTGACTAGTGAATTGGCAAGAGCAACAACTCATTCTTTCTTGGTAAGGTCCACAAGTATATTAGAGTGAGAGGACGAAAAAAAAAGAAATAAAGAAAGAAAAGAAAACAGCTTTCATTATATGTACTATAAGATATTACCAAATCATGTTTCTGCTAAGACTGCTTTTTTTCATATGAAAATAATGCATTTTTGGATTTGTATGTGAAACTTCACTTCTTGTTTGATATTTCAATCCCTTTCTCTTTACTTGTTACAGTGATTTCCCATTGAATTCTTAAACCTATACATGTCTTGCTTACATTTGTCTATACCCTTTTCTCTTTTAACTTTTCTTGGAATGATCATAAGTAATATATCCATCTAGCTAATTACTACTTGTATCAAAATTGAAGATGATAACTAGTTTTGGAATCATTTTATTCTTTTGAATGTTTGCAAAAATGACATTAGATCAACTTGATCTTGACATGATGATTATATAAAAAGTATTATAATGTTTGCTTATGATGCTTAGTTAATTACTTGCTTCACTTTCATTTTCCACCATCCTCTCTATTTAATGTAAATTTAGGAGCTTCAAGTACATTTGATTTATAATTTGTAAGTATGATAATGACTCTAATTCTTATTTATATATATATATATATTTTTCGTTTTTCATTTCTCGTCAAAGTCAATTTAAATATAAATTTTTTTATTTTTTTTAGATTGATAGAGACATATGTAGATTAGTATAAATTTTTGTAGCATTTAAGATTAAAAAAGATACTATTAAGAGTTTGAATTTTTCGATTACTCCCGACAAAAATCGAATCAAGTACCGTATCTTTTTCGGTAGCACATACATAAATATAATTTTTATTTATACGATACAAAATGACATTTTCCATTGTATATGAATATGTTAAAATTGGATAGTTCTGATTTTTTTTCTTCTCATTCTTTCTGATAGATAATTCAATTGATTACACTTATACCTTAAGGTAATATTCTTTTTCTTTTTTTCTTTTCTTTTCTCTTTTACATTACTTTAAAATTTTATTTATTTCCATCAATGAAATTTGGAAAATCTATAATCTTGCAGTCCTATTTTCTTAATTATATTGAAATTTAGTACATATAAGATTATTATCTTAATATTATTAAGTCAATAATTTAATAATAATTATAATATATAATAATATATTTTATTGAATACTTTATTTTGTAATTAATAAAATTATTTTTATATATAAATCCGCTAAGATAAACATAGTAATTCTTAAACGGTTTTACATTGATTTATGTCTAATGCTTCCCATATTGTCATATAAATTCCTATGTTTATACTTTAATGCATATGGAGATTATTGTGTATGTGTGTAATATATATATATATATAAGCATGATGATGTGAGAGGGACATGAGGTGGAGACAGTGAGTCCCCATGTGAGATGTAGAGTATAATGGGATCAGCTTTCTACGTGCAATTCATTTGCTGGGTTTTTGTGTTCTGCAGCAAATGGGTGTTTGATTAAATTCTGAACCATTTGTCTTTTTCATTTTGTAACTGGGAAACCCTAGCAAAGCTATATATCAAATGCTTTTGTTGGTTGTCGTTTTTATCTGTGATAGAGCTCTCAAATATTATGGTGCTTGTCGTTTTTGTTCCTTTTTTTTCACTAGAATCAATTTCATTTCATACATGTTCTTTTAACAAACAGAAAATATCATTAATTACGAGGAGAAACAAGAATGCCAATGTAATGTTCCTTATTCAGGTTACGTTGATACATTGTTATCTTTATTCTAAAGAAAAAATAACTATAAAATTTTATTGATAAAATTATAATAAAAATTATTAATAAAATATAATATTAATTATTTTTTGACTATTTAAATTTTCTACGTATAAATTATCAACTTTTTATTAATAAAAGATGGTAGCTATATTATCACCTTTTTGTAGTGGTTATTGCGAAAGTTATGTATCCAAAAGGTGTGGACGAGCATTTTCCTTATTTAGGACCATAGCTTTCACAAGATGCCAACTCAACTAGACAATGTTAGACACCAAGTTCTTTGGACCCATATAGATGGCTCAACTATTGGAAAGCCTTTAGTGAGTGCCAATGCTTAGGGGTGTAAATGAATCGATCGAGGCGAGGCGGACTTTAAAAAGTTTAAGTTTGGCTCGTTAAAATTTTTTTAAGCTCGAGTTAAATATCAATAAGCTCAAAATTAATTCATTTAACAAACGTGCTGAACTTTTATTAAGTCAAATTTTAAATGACCCTAAAAAAAATTTTTGCTTTAAAATTTTAAAGAAATTTAGTTTGAAAATAATAAATTTATGTAAAAAAATCCATATACTTTATAATCTTAATGATTTAATTTAAAAATAATAATTTTAACACTAAATAATTTTAATTAAATGACTTTATTAATGAGTTAGCTTACGAATATATAAATAAATGAGTTTTCGAGTCCTAACGAGCTGAATATCTAACCCTAAGTGCCAATGAACTGAATACCTACAAGTTTAAGTTTGGCTCGTTTATTAAACGAGCTTAAAAAGTGAGATTGATCTAGACTCATTTAGAAAACGAATCGAGCCCGATTGAACTTTTATCGAGTCGAGTCAAATAGCTCATAAACAATTTTGTTCATTTACAACCCTAAGTGCCATTGTGGGTTCTTGGTGAACTGGTGGTTTTATATTTTTTTAAAGAGAGTATGATGGTTCAAACACAATGACATCTACTTTGTCGAAACTCATTTTATTTCTAAAAAAATCTTTAGAATAATGACTAGTTAGCAACCGAGATGAATCGAATAACTTTCCGAACTTGGGTTATTGAATTTCTATTCCTTCACATCCTTATCTCTTTTGAAATGAATATCACTGGTTTTCAACTTTTGCATTCCAAGCTTGGTCAATTAAAATTCACATCTTGTTAATCTCACCATTAGTATTAATTAATTTTGGTGCCATTCATCATCTAAGGAGTCTTTTTCATGCATGTCATTTGGGCGAAATACAGAAGTTGCATTTTCAAGTTCTTATTCATAACTTAATAAACAGTTAGAACTCGTTTGTTAGAGTCCATCCCTTGTATCTTCAATTGATAGTTTTCATTTTTATGTCATGTTCTTTGATCATTAAATTAAATATATTTAGATTTATTTTCTCAAAAAAAAAAATCAGATCTCCTCAATATCTTTATTCAACATCATCATAATGATGTTGAAAAATTGATGCGAAAAGATGGACCAAAAAGCTTTAGACTAGATTGAACCAATATAGAAAAAGGCCTAATTTTTATATTTGTTGTACATTTAAGGCCTATGATAGCCCGTCAAAAAAGGAATTTTGAGACGGACGACTTTAAAAATTACGACAAAGGGCCACAAGCCTTGTCGTAAATTTTAGAGTCCAAATTCCATCATTAAGAGGGTTAAATTCGTCAGAATTGTTGCTGTGTTAGAATTTTTACTGTTCTAAGATTTCTTTTTATTAGAATTTTTGTTGTTTAGGATTTCTGCCATTATAAATATGTTTTTTATATTATTTTTTAATCAATAAATTTCGAAGTAATCAGTTATTTTTTTAATAAAGAATTCGGTTTTTCTAGCATTTTCTTTATTCTTTTTTCTTGTTCACCATTCCAAACTGATATTATTGGTTTGAAACTTCTGACGGGGTATAATATATTGAATTTACACGCTTTCGTCCTGCATCAAAAATACTCTTAAGATGTCTACAGAAAATTTCCAAGGAGATTGGGAGAATTTTAATCTCTTACCTCTTATCTTAATGAGCATGGCATTTCACAACATGCCTCCTACCCTTATATACCCTAGAGTAAAATGGGTGTGATGAGTGCCTTACGTGGATCATGCAATTCATGTGTATTTCACCTCTTTGGCCTATGCTTTTGAAATGGTAAGATCAAATGCTTACCATGATGTTAAAAGTTTATGCTGTAGACAGAGACAACTTCAAATTTTTATAGCATAGCAGCACAAGTACCATAATTTAAAAAGATTTGGACAGAATGTTGTCTCACATAACTAACAGAAACTACTAATTGTCTTTAATACATTCTATACTACTACACCTTATGATATTTCAATTCAATCTGAACCAAATGATAACAAACTTCGTGTATTTAGTTGTCTCTATTAGCCGTGGATGAAACCTTATGCAAAACACAAGCTTGTTCATTGATCTAATAAGTATGTTTTTCTTGGGTTTAGTAAAATTCACAATATGTTATATTTGATTGGAAATTTTATCTAGAAAAATTTGCATCTCATGACATGTGCTCTTATGTGAAGAAATCTTGTTGTTCTTGGTCATGAAGATTAACCATGTGATATGCCGCAAGCCCATCCACCATCCACCATCCACCATGCACATTCAACTGTCACTCAAATTCTTCCACAATCCTAACCAACAAATACATCTATAAGTCCCATTCTTCACCATTCATCTCCGCTAAAGATTAGCTTGCCGATATTTTCACAAAGCTTCTTATTCGAGCACGTCTTATAACAGCACTCACAATTCAACCGTCCTCTAAGTCGATTTGAGAGTGTGATAGAGTTGATATTATTTGCATTTATCTTTATCTCATTATAATTACAGTTAACTTTATTATATATGTGATTATCAATCACTTGTGATAAACTCTCTATTACCTCTTGAACATAAATGGTTGTAATGGTTAATCATTTTCCCGATAATGTATTTTCTCTATGATATTATTCTGCTTAGATATATTTTTTTTAGATGTCCAATGTGGCATCAACATTTTATTTATATTTGTAATTAAGAATGTCCATTGTTTATAGATGGCTTGCGCTAGGAAATGTATCTAAAATTCATTTTCTAATTTATGAAAATTGTTTTTGATGTATTAATATTTTAAAAAAATAAATCAATGAAAAATATTTTATATCATTTTTATTTTCCTTCTTTATTTCTAAATTTTTCTTCCCATCCTACAAAGTTTCCAAATAGTGTAACAAATAGAGTATAGAGATCCAATCCAACATCAATTTGATTAATTTTTCTTCATTCTAACGTGAGATTACTCCACCTATGTGGGGTTCTCCATTATAGGCCTAAGCGATACCCTATATAGGTGGAGTAATCCTACATTGGAATAAGAGAAATCCTACATCGGAATGAAAGAAGAAAAGGGAAGGCTTTATAAGGACATATTTTGCATTCCTCTGTGGATGGGTTTTGAGGAGAAATGTGTATTATGAGTCTTTTGACCCGAAAATAAAACTGTGAGGACTGTATATTGCTCGAAGCAGACAATATTTACAGGTGTGGGCCTGGCTGTGACATCTTCAATTTGAGATTTTATATTTATTCCTACTAACTGAATAGATGTGAATCTTATTCCTACTAATTGAATAGAAATGTGTATGAAATCTTGAAGGGGATTGATTGCATTTGCAGCCATTAATTGACAAGTTATAGATACATCATTCCAAAGCTTTGTAGATTCTAAGCCTAATCTTCATGACCAAGAACAATAAGATTTCTTGTTAAATTGCGATAACTTTTTTCCATCAAACTTCTCTCTCAACCAAACAAATCCTACAAATCCAGTATGAAGATCCAGTCTTTCTTAGCTTTCTAATTGATTACATTTCAGATTCTATGCTCTTCAGGGCCGTCTTAAACATTCAACAGGCCATGTTCTTATCTTAAAATTTAGGCCCCCTAATAGTAAAATAACAATTTTAATAATAAAGTATTTTAAAAAAATTTTACAAAATAAAGCACTAAAAATCTATTACTTTATTTAAATTGTAAATAACATTCAAATACAAATTCAAGCTAATATCAAACTTCTACTTAAAAAGTGTCATTCTCATAACATTTATTAAAAAAAAATATTTTATTCAAAACAAAAAGAATTTTATATTTTTGGACCCTCATAATTTTAGGACCCTGTGCAATAGCATACTTTACACAGGGCCTTCACCGGCCCTGATGCTCTTGCATACATAATGGCGCCAGCTTTTTCTTAGCTTTATAAATTATCCTTCTTGATATTGGGATGCATTATCATTACAACTAAAAATACAATTAATTTAAGGCTACATTGTAAAATTCAATGAAAAATTTGGCTACTTTTTCTTTTATATTGTTTGTGATGGGTCACTTCCAGTATAATAGAAGGAACATGGTTGGGTTGGCAGTGTTGTCCATTTGACATTGGTGTTCACAAATCTATCACATGGTCTCTATCTGTATGTGTTTGTCGTGTCTGTGTGCTCTTTTGATATAATAAAATTATAATCATATGTAAAATATTTAAATTCTATTTATATAATATATAATATGTATTTACTATATTATTTATATAAATAGTTGGGTTATACTAGTTGTCTGTCTTTTCATATGAAATGTTTCATCTTTATTCTTATCATTTTGATCTATATAATCTTACTTCATGAGATTGCAAACATCATGTCAATGAATATGTACCCAGACTCTCCAATCAAATTTTAGAGTCAAATTCCTCAACACATTTGCAACTATAGTTTGTAAGTAATTTCTTCATTTAATTTACATTTGTAGTTACTTTCAGAGAAAATCTTGTATTGTTTCTTCACTCTTCATTTACCAAGTCTCAAAATCATAACAAAGAGATTGAAGTTTACTGCGATTACTTTATAAGAGCCTTGGATTGTTGTTTGCAACGTCATCCAAGCATCTTTAGCATTAGTTAATGAGACAGTTTTTTAAAAATATTGACTTGTGTACTGCTTGCTTAATAAAGAATAATGTTTTGAAATTGTTCTTTTTATTTTCTTTCAATCTGACTTCTTCGTTTAGTTGAAGATATATTTTCTCAACCAAATCCTATAAGTCTTAAGAATTAAACAAAACTTTCATTTTGATACTCTGTACAAGATACGACATCGTTCCAATCACTTATCACAAACGGTATCAACTTTATGTACTCTATGTTTTCTTCCCCCTTGTTTATAGACTGTATATATATACACACATGTATCAAACATAAATAAAGAATATGTACCTTTTTCTCCATTTTTGAGTTCTTAATTCAGCATGGTATCAGAGCTACTCCCTGTGTAACCGCCACCACTAAAACTACCCAAACAAATTTGAATTGCCTGGATCTCCGATCTTCATTGCTCCGATCGATGAATAACCTCCTACCGAGCCATCCTACACATAACCGAAATCTGTCAAATCCATAAACAAGTCAATACCTGTAAATAATGAATGAACTGAAAAATGTTATTGGATTGAAAGAGGAGAAAATGTTTCACTTGCTACATTCCGATCATCCGAGCTCGCTGCTAGTTAATTCACTCCTCACCAGAAATAATTACCAAACATGGAGCAAATAAATGATTATTGCATTAAAAGCAAAGGATAAGCTATGTTTCATTAACGGAAAATGCTCAATGCCTGATCCTCAAGATCCAGCTTATGAAAACTAGCAAAGAGCTGACAAAATGGTTATATCGTGGATCTTTAATGCACTATCCAAGGATTTAGCAGAGGTATTCATTTATGCCAATAGTGCTTTTGAGCTATGGGAGAAAAAGGTACATATTCTTTATTTATGTTTGATACATGTGTGTATATATATACAGTCTGTAAACAAGGGGGAAGAAAACATAGAGTACATAAAGTTGATATTAAAACAGTGCCGTTTGTGATAAGTGATTGGAACGATGACGTATCTTAAGGATTGAAAGGCAGAAAGAAGTCCAAATCAAAGATTCAAAGTCAGAGAGTAAAATCATGGCAGCTCAGGCAAATGATCATCACAGAGAAGATAAAAGAGGCAAGCCTTACATCAAAAGGAAGGAGAATAGGCTATGGTCATATTGCAAAGCCACAGGGCATGTCAAAGAGACCTGTTTTAAGCTCAATGGATACCCAGAATGGTTCCAGGAATACAAAAACAGAAAGGAGAAAGAAAAAACAAACTCATCTGCACAAGTCACTGATTCAATAGAGGACCATACTTTCAACAGAGCTAGTATGGAAAACCTTATGTGTGAAATGATGAAACTTATGAAGGGAAATCACCAAGGTACTACTGTATGCCCTACAAATGAGGCAGGATGTGTTGATTATGTTGAATTTGCAGGTATGCCTTCAACTTACTACTCTAATGCTTCTAGTGATAAGTGTTTGGGCAAGTGGATCATTGATACTGGAGCTATTGCCCACATGTGCAACGATTTTCAATCATTTTCAACCTATGAACGACTATCACAACCCACATTAGTCACCCTACCAAATGGAACAAAATTACCAGTCCTATACAAAGGCACTGTCAATATTAATCAAAAATTAACATTGACAGATGTACTGCTTTTACCTACCTTTAAATACAACCTATTGTCAGTCAGTAAACTCACTCAATTTCACAATACCTCATTCACCTTCACATCTAATCAATGTATTTTGCAGGACTTGAAGACTAAAGATCTGTTAGTTGTTGGTGAAATGCAATCAGGACTGTATAGAGTCTATTATCACACCCTAGCCAACAAACTAAACAGTGTAGCAGCAAACATTATTCATATTAAACCAGTCAAGACCTATACCCTATGGCATAACAGACTAGGCCATACCTCCTACAAGAAATTGCAACATACACATGTATTAGAACATAAAGACCATCAAAACTACATTTGTGATATTTGTCCTCTGGCAAAACAGCAGAGACTTTGCTTCTCTAAAAGCAAAATTACCACTGTTGAAGCATTCAATACTATTCATACAGACCTATGGGGACCTTATAATACTCCATCTATCAATAATGCTAAATATGTATTGACTATTATTGATGACTATACTTGAGCCACATGGACTTACATGCTAACTGACAAATGCAATGTCTTTCACACATTGCAAGAATTTATTACCATGGTCCATACAAAGTTCAACAAAACAGTAAGGATAATTCGGTCTGACAATAGCACCGAGTTTGTTAATGATCAAACTTCAAAGTAGCTCATGACTAAAGGCATTTTACATCGAAGAACCACCCCTTACACGCCACAGCGAAATGGGGTGGTCGAGCGCAAACACAAACACTTATTGCAAGTTGCTCGAGCTCTCATGATACAGTCTAACCTACCAGAAAAGTTTTGGGGGGACTCAATTCTCACTACCACCTACATCATAAACCATTTACCTTCACCCATCCTCAATTGGATTACCCAATTTAAAAGACTTTATGGCTCTAAACCTACCTATGAACACCTTAAGACATTTGGATGTCTTTATTTCGCTACCAACACCCTTCCTCACAAAACCAAATTCCAACCCCGAGCCTCCAAATGCATCTTCCTAGGCTACATAACTGGGATGAAAGCCTATAAGCTCTATGACATCATAAATGACAAAATAACAATCTCTAGAGATGTTATTTTCCATGAATCTCATTTTCCCTATCACTCTACCAAACCATCACCACTCTCTTCACATACTGTATTACCTAATCCCATCATACCCCAAGACAGTCCTAACCCCATTACATCCTCCATATCTCCAACACACCAAACTATGGAACAACCTTAAAGCCCCCAAACTTCTTCCCACCCCCCACCACCTAGAAGAAGTCATAGACCACTTACTGCCCCCAAATGGCTAAATGACTTCATTTCCAACACAGAACACTACATAGTCCTTACTGCATCTGCCAACACTGCTTCAGATTTTTCAGGTACTTCTACATTTCCCTCTCTCATTTCTGAACCCCATTTTAATCCCCATTATCTTGCATTTGTGGCAAATGTATCAATGACTAGTGAGCCCACTGCTTACTCTCAAGCAAAAAAGGACAGTAGGTGGGTGCAAGCCATGCAAGATGAACTTAATGCCTTAGAGCTCAACAACACTTGGATTCTAACACCTCTCCCCAAAGGCAAGAAAGCCATTGCATCCAAATGGGTGTATCAAATTAAATATACTCCAAATGGTACTATTGACATATTCAAGGCTTGGCTCGTTGCTAAAGAATTCAGTCAATTACCAGGCATTGACTATGTTGATAATTTTTCTCCAGTGACAAAATTAACCACTGTGAGAATTTTCCTCACAATTGCATCTCAACACAATTGGCCAATCCATCAACTCGATATTAATAATGCCTATTTACATAGCAATATTGAAGAAGAGCTCTACATGACTCCACCCCAGGGCTATACCAAAGCCCAACCAGGGCAGGTATGCAAGCTCATCAAAAGCCTATATGGGCTTAAACAAGTAGGCAGCATGTGGAACAAAACACTTACTTCTAGCCTACAGAACTATGGTTTTAGCAATCCACATTTGATCATTGTCTTTTTATTCACTCTAATTTTGAACACTTCCTAGCATTATTGGTATATGTAGACGATATACTAATTACAAGTCGATATGAAGCAGGCATCATAAAAGTAAAGAAGTACCTGGATCAACTCTTCACAATTAAAGATATTGGTTATGCTAGATATTTCCTTGGCCTTAAAATCGCTCGTTCCTCCTCAGGATTGTACCTCAACCAAAGAAAAATGGTGTTAGACATTTTCAAAGATTGTGGTCTCAACAATGCTACAATTTCTAATTTTCCCCTACCCCAAGGACTGAAACTCAACAACACAACAAGGGAAATATTACCCAACCTAGAACAATATAGAAGACTTGTGGGTCAACTACTGTACCTTGGTGCCACTCACCCTGACATCACATATGCCACACAGTAACTCAATCAGTTTATGCAATAGCCCCGTAAGTCTCATTGGAATGGATCACTCCGTGTCCTTCGCTATTTGAAAGGGTGTCACACCAGAGGTCTGTTCTTTCCTCGACATAACCATCTTCGTCTTACAACCTTCACTGATGCAGATTGGGCCTCCTACTCCAACACCAGAAAATATCTTACTGACTTCTGCATCTTCCTTGGCTCTTCATTAATCTCCTAGAAAATAAAGAAACAAAATACTGTCAGTCACTCCTCCACTGAAGCAGAATATTGCAACATGGCCTCAACAATTTGTGAACTACAGTGGATTACTTACCTTCTCTGAGACTTCCAGTTATAGCCACCGCTGCCCATCTCTTTATACTGTGACAATCGCACCGCTCAGCACATCGCCAACAATCTTGTCTTCCACGAATGCACTAAACATCTCGACATCAATTGCCATGTTGTTCGAGACCAAGTCACCAAAGGGTTTCTCTCTCTCTCTCTCTCTCTCTCTCTCTCATGTTCCCTCCCATCTTCAGCTAGCAGATCTCTTCACCAAATCCCTAAGTGCTTCCCAATTTTACTTTCTCCTCTCCAAGATGGGACTGCCTCTGATCCAGACGTCTCCATCTTGAGGGGGGGGGGTGTACAAGATACGACATTGTTCCAATCACTTATTACAAACGGTACCGTTTTAATATCAACTTTATGTAGTCTATGTTTTCTTCCCCCTTGTTTACAGACTGTATATATATACACACATGTATCAAACATAAATAAAGAATATGTACCTTTTTCTCCATTTTTGAGTTCTGAATTCAGCATACTCTAAATTCAAAGCTTTCATTTCGAAAATAAAAATTGTTGGTTGAGAAATACCCACAATATTGCCATTAAATACCAGCAATATATATTTGAACGAACTTGACTTTGATACCATGGGAAAGGGGGATTAAGGAAATCAAAAAATAAAAATAAACTTAGATATCTAAAATACAGATATGCAAAATTAGATATCATGGAGAAAAATTGAATGCCTGGAATGAGAGTTAATGAAGAGTGGAATGAGAGTTATGCATATAGATTATGGAATGAGAGTTAATATTTTATATAAAAAATATTTCTTTATTTTAAAATTTTAATATTTCTATAAAATATTCAAATTCTAATTTTTAAATGAAAGCATATTCTAAATATAAAAAATATTAAATATATATTTATAAAAATAAATTAGGATAATAGATACGTAAGACATAAAACTCAAACAAGTCGGACTCATTATGAGTATTAATTCTCAAATTTGAATAATCCGTCTTAAATCCGATTATATACTATGTCCTAATAGAATTTAGTAGCATGAGGTATCTAAAAATATCCAACCACTACCATCCCTAAATGCCAAGTAAAGGAGTTGTTTTATGGGATAATCAATTGAAGAATACAAAGAGATTACTATCCAATTCCATATATGATTCACATACATCTTCAATTTCCTTTTGTGTTATTCTAATTATGTCAAGTTAGCTTTAGACATGATATCATGTGTTTGAGTTGATAGCTATCTTCCAAAGTGTTTGGTGTGATAATAATTTGGTTGTGCCACTTTCTTTTTTTTTTCTTTTTTTTTTTTGGATTCTTCTTTAGTGTAGTGGATATTGGCCTTTTCATGTCATGATAATTGATAAATCAAGTTTCACTTGCACTTCCATCCTCATGGCTAGTCTAATTTTTTTAATAAATGACTTACTTCGGTGTCATGTTATTATTACATCATTGTCATATAAATTAAGATGATTATAAAAAAAACTCTATATTTATTAATTTTTTATAATTTTATCTTATATTATAAAATCATCAATTAAACTCTAATTTTTTAATTTTTGCTAATTTTATTTTATCATTAAGAAAATTATTATCATTAATGGTGACAACACATAATGATGATTTATCGATCTTAATTAATTTTGAAATTATTTTTCTAACTTTTATTTTGTAGAATAATTTTTAAATCACATTTATAAAACACCAAGTATTAGTTAAAAAGTGAATTATGGATTATTTTAAAAATAGTGTGACTAATGTAGTATGATTAGCGGTGCTTACGTGATACCTGCATCACTAAAATAATAATTTTTTTAATAGTGGAATAAAATTAATAAAGATTAAAAAAACTTAATATTCAATTAATATGAAATATAATTATAAAAAATTGAAAATAATTTTACTAAATAACTATAACAAATCAATTGAGTAAATATTTAAAATAATTTTTAAATTTTCATTTTTTAAAGTAATATTTAATTTATTTTCTACTAATATTTCCTATTTAAAAAAGTGATTTATAAATTATAATAAACAATAATTATTAGAAAATTAATTTAGAAATTAATTAGAATTGATATGATATAGTTGTATTGTGTCTCATTTAATAATAATCATTTTTTCAAGAATGAGATAGAAATTAGTAAAAATTAAAAAGTTCAGGGATTAATTAATAATCTTATAGTATGAGATAAAATTATAAAAAAAAAATTAAAAGTACAGGTTATCATCTTAGTTTACATGATGATGATGTAGCAACAATAGAGCGATTGATGATGGCAATGATGTGGCTCCTCCGTTAAGAAATTAACGGTTTAGTTAATAGTAGGGTTTAATTGCAAATTTTTTAAAATATTAGAATTTTTTGGTATTTACCCTTTTTAATATGCATTAATTTTCTTTCTATTTTCTCTATCTAATATTTTACTATTTAGTTTACACATAATATAATTAGTTAGATTAATTATTAATTATGTTTAAATTTTAAAATATACACTAAATAATACATGTTATTTTAGATTATTAATTATATAGTGTTTTTTTTTGTTAATTTTAAATATTAAATAATTGTTATTTTAAAATTACAAAAATTGAATAATTGTGATTTTTAAATTATAAATGTTAAATAGTTATAAATTTAAAAATTTAAAATTATGAAAATAAATAATTATGTATTAAAATTATATATCATATGAATCCTATAGATAGGTGATGGGCTCTACAGCTCATACTATTCAAGATAGGTGTAAGAATTAGAAGTCTTTTTGGTCGAGATGGTTTGATTTCTCTTCTTGTTGGTTAGTTTGAAATGCGTATATATGAGTCTGATTCATTTTTTAAAATAATATATAAAGATTTCTGAATATTATGACAGTGATAGTGAATAAATGTGAATAAATTTGAAATGATAGTGATAGTGATAGTGAATAAATTGTTATTTGCAATGAATGCAACCCATTTGCCATTTGCAATCAATGCCATGTATAGAAATGTGAAGATGAACTTATTGAATATGATGATAGTGATAGGGAATAAATATTATTTTAATTTATATATGAAAACTGTGTTTATTAATATATTTTATTTTATGAAATTTGCAATGTATAAAATATTATTGTATTTATGCAAGTTCTATTTTTTAAAATAAATAAGGTGATATTGAATTTGTTGGGATATTTCTTTTTTTATTTATTCGTATAAATTTTTTAATATGCATTTAAATAACAGATATGGTCAGAAGTAGGCATAGTTCAACAAACAATCCTACTTGTATAGGAATATCTTCAACATATGAAAGTGATCATTTGACACCGTAGTCTATACTATCGGTTTGCTTTGATACTCACGAGGGTAAAGTAGGGGTTGGTAGCTCACATGAGTCTCAACCAATGCCTTTGAATATAAATGATTCTATAAGTCAATGATAATTACAACTACGTAGAAGAGAGTTGTATATTTATTATTAATATTTTAGTTATTTCATTAGATTTATTATTTATATATAATTTCAATTAATATTAATTATTTTTTATTTAACTTTTCATTAGGATCTGTTTGTGCTCGAGCGATAACTGGTATTTTCAAGAAGTGAGTTGACATTGATAGTGTTAACTGAAAAGGTGTATTACCAGAGACAAAAAAAAACTTCTACCGGAAAGAATTTAAAATAATAATAATATAAATATAATTATATATTTCACTTTTCAAATCATATTATTTTCAAATTATATTAATATACTTGTAGAAAAAATTTTATTGGAGATCCTTCCATTAAAGCAATGGTTAAGGAAGCATGGAAAGCAAACGCAACAATCATATATGGGGATATGATGTCTGATTTTAAGATTAAGCAATAAAAACCTACTTTCATTAATGATGACATATGGACAAGATAAGAACAATATTGGAATGATCCCGGAGTAATTTGAAGGTCAAAACAAAATTCCCGAAATCATCATGGTGATGTACATACTCCTGTACTATTGGTTCATACAGGTAGATCTATTAATTATGCTGAAATATCTGATAAATTGGTAAGTATTATACAAATATAGCATTTCATAACACCATTTGCATTCTTATTGTATTTATACTTTAGAATTTTATTGTAGTTGAGAATATTGTTTCATTATATACTTATGATATGTATTCAAGAAAGACAATTGGATCGATCGGCGACTATGAATGAGTTGTTCTTATACACTTATACTCGCAATCATGACAATGTAAATTTTATTGATGAGATATCAAGACATATACGATTTTATATATAGGATGCTATTGTGTCTAGGAGAGGAAATTACATAATCATTTAAAAATATTGATGATAATGAGATATATATAGATGTTGTGGGAGGCAATAAGAAGAGAAGGGTTTATGGTCTTAGCTCTCAATCTTCAATAATTTATCCTCATATTGCTTTATCTTCTATATCGTCAGACACATCTTTATTCATTACATCACAAAATGCTGCTTTGCAGGAAAAAAGTTAAGGAATTGTAACAATGTTTTGACGATGAGATAGAAGAAAGAATGAACATAAAAAATCAGATTACTGAAGAAATAATAAACATGAAGAATGAGATTGCTGAAGAAATAACGAGAATGAAGAATGAAGAATGAGATGGATGAGTTTAAAACTTCTATGATGGAGCAAATGACTAAATTAATTAGTGGATTACCAACTCCTCCTCCACGGTGATGATTTTTTTTATTATATAATTTTGATGTTTCGAAATGTAAATATAAGTTTATATTTGTAATACATTAATATTTTAACATATACTAAATTAGATTTTTTTTTCAATATTTATTTTTATGTTTATTAATGTGTTTTAAAACAGGTTTAATATTAAAAATATAAAATTAAATATTAAAAGAATTTATTAAAGTTATTGATAAAAGAGTGAAAAAATAATAATTTTAATAAATTACCTAGTAAAAAGGTCATCGGTGAAGTCATCATAATTACGTCGATTTCAATGAAATTAGCGATAACATTAAAATATTTTACCGATGCAAATTTCGTCGATGACTTAAATATTTTTTTAAATTACCGACAACAATTTTGTCGATAATGAGATTGCTAATTTGTCAATTTATAGTTAATTCACCAAAAATATAGCGAAAACGTTGGATTTTTACAGACGGAAGATGTCTACTGTTAATATTACCAACAAAATATTTTACGTCGGTAAATTATATTGTCGACCATTTTACCGATGGATTTTTTTTTTCACTATTGCATTTGTAACATTTTTTTTTGTCGAAATATATTTATTTATTTCATCGATGTATTTTTAATTTTTTATAGTGATTAAATAAAAATAAAAATTTTAATTATTTTATATTTTATTAACAATTTAAATAATTTAAAACTAAACCGTTAATAGTATGAACAAATATGAAATAAACAGTTAATGATTTTTAAAATTACAACCCATATATTTTTTTAATATGTATGAATTTTCTTTTTATTTTCTTCGTTCTTATTGATTAGTTTATAATTATATGGAATATAATTTAAGATTTTTTTTAAATACAATAAATAGCATATATTTTTATAAATCTTTAATCATATGGTGTTTTTTTTTCTTCTAATTTTAAGGCTTAAATAATTATTATTCTAAAATTACAGAAATTAAATAGTTATAATTTTTAAATTATAAAAATAAATATTTATGTATAAAAATTACATAGGTTAATTAACAATAAATCATTTAATATTTTATTAATAAATTGAAAAATTAAATTGTTAATAGTATGTCTATATTATAATGAGAAATTAAAAGGTGATATCAATCAATGGTCTTTTTATATATATATAATAGAAAATAGTTCATTTTACATTTTGAATATAAGAAAAGAAAAGAAAAAAACAAACTAGATTAACCGCACGGCTTAGTTAAACCCGTGGTAGTTTGAATCAGTGGTCATGGGTTCGATTCTCGGCAGCGGCAGAATGTAGTTTTACTTATGTGAGTGGACTCCTTGTGCACACTGAGTCCTCGACCTCCCATTTGCTTATCACTGGGCCACCGTGATTTGCCACTCTCATCATTCTGTCGGATCGGAGTGCGAAAAATCACTAAAATAAGGATAAAATCACTTTTTGAACCAATTAAAAAAATCAAGAAGACTCCATCAACCCCCAAATAATTTCTTTTAAGAAAAGATTAAGATAATGGAAATGATTATGCAATGGGATGTGGAGTTGAAATTGCTTTAACTTTAATACAAGTGGCCATGGGAGGCTGCTTGAGGATTTGAAGTCATAAGTCACTTTCTTTTCAAGTGACTTCAAAAATAACATATTATTATTCATTATGTTTACAAGTTAGGGATCACTACATACTTCTAAGAGTATTTATGTTTCTAAATGCAAGACATGTGGTTTGATCTTTTATCTTAAAATCATAATAAAATTAAAATATAATATTTTTTTATTATTATAAAATGTGACAAGTTCTATTTTAATTTATACAATGTATTAAATTCATTTGTATATCACTATAAATAAAAAAAAAAACTCTCATTTTCATTGCTCAATTAAAAAAAAATTGATTAGCTCAATTTATTTGTATTATCGCTTGAAATGACACATCTCTAACAATGAAAATATGCAATAAATAATTTGGTATCATTCTAATATAAAAAGTTAATTGTTTTTTTTTATTTTTTTTATCTTGTACCAAAAGGTGATATATCTTTATTTTAGGGGACTTCACACTCCAATCAGATGTGATTGTGGAGGGGTAAATCATGATGATTTAACGGTAGTCAAGTGGGAGGCCTTTAAATTCGATGCCTACAAGGAGTCTACCCATATAGGTAACACTCCTACGCTACGACTGCCGAGAGTCGAACCTTGGATCTTGTACCAAATCTGCCACTTGTTTACCACTGAATTAAGCCCGTAAAAAAGTACAAAGTTGATAAAGTTTTAAGTTCGACCTTTTTTCCAACTTTCTATTATGATATATCACATAATTTAAAAGTAATTAAGGAAAAATACTACTTCTTCTTGTATAGTCTATCAATTATACTCGATTTTATGCTCTTTATTACATATAAAAAAAATTAATTGCTCAAATTTTGATTGGTAAAATGTCTTTGAATAATAAATTTTTTTTTACTTATGCCCTTTATGCTTTCACATAAATTCAATGAAAGTTTCTCAATTTCAAATTAAATATAGAATTATATCATAATTTATTATAGTGATAATATATACTCACAGATATAATCTGGTGGTAAATGCATTTAATTGAATTTGAGATCATTTTTCACCCTTTTAATTTAGAAAAAAAAAATAGTGATAATATAATATAATATAATAATATAATGAATAAAGATTATAAAAAAAATTGGGTGTGGACCTAAAATTGCTTCAAACTTTTAATACAAGTGGCCATGAGAGGCTGCTTGAAGGTTTGAAGTCACAAGTCACTTGCTTTTCAAGTTACTTATGAACTTGGTATGAGTATTGAAATTTAGTTGTTCAAATAAAATAAAATAAAATAAAAAATTAATAAAACTTCATAATTATTTTTTAAAATTTTTTAGTATATATTATCAAAATATCTTATTTTAGAGTGCTCGTGGATGTATTTAATGACATATATAAATGTCATGTGATCATTGACGTAGCCATGTTGATCCATATGACCTATATAATAATAATAATAATAATTGAGATGTTTTTGTATGTATTTTTCGGTTGGTGATTGAATTATGGAAGTGTGATGTACATGCACTGTGACGTGGCGATAAGAACTTTCATTACGACATTTCAGACAGCACACGTGTCACGTTTGTTTTGAAGATTTGCCTCACCTCAATCCTCCCTTCCACGTGGATTTCAGTGATTTTGCCTAATCCTTTTCGATTATTTATATCTTGAAATCTAAACCATACCCTAATCATTATTTTAATGCTACAACATTCCATTGATGATGATTGACTATGAAATATCCATTGATGAAAAATTGAGTAAGGCCACAAACCTTGAAAAAAAAAATTGAGTAATTAATAAATAATTTATTGATTCAAAATTAAGTAGATATTTTATCATATCAAAAATTCAAAAATAAATTTTAAAGAATAGAATTAAAGAAATTAAATTATAATTATAATTCTAATTATCTAATAATTTTACGATTATTAAATCATCAATATAGTCATGATAAATTAAAAAAAATTAAAATATTAAAGGGATTGATTAATTTAAAGAATATAAAAACAAATATATTGAAAAAAAGGTTGGCAAGAGGGTCCAATAAATAATTCAAGATCCAATCTAATAAGGTGACAGAAGCACAAGTATGATGGGGACAAATGCTACTTGTGACATCCATTTCCATCGTCTCTTCCTTTCCTTTCCCATCAACAATGTGTGTGTGTGTATATATATATATAATTATTTTAATATTCTAATTAATTTTAATTCATATTGAGTAAATATTTTTAAAATAATTAAATAAAATGAAATAATTAATAAGATTTGAGGAAATGGATATTGGTAATGGGATTATAACACAAAAAAAAAATGAATGTAGAGGTGGCCACGTATGGGTATGAGTTGGTAACCAAAGGAAACTCAAGAGATTGGATATGCAGTACGGCAGTTTTGATGGAATATTACTGTATTATAATCACATGATAAGATTTTTTATTTACTGTATTTGTGATTTCTTTGATTTTTTTTAATAAATTAAAATGATATATTTTTAATTTAAAATTTTAAAAATCAAAATAACACCGTTTTAGTTTAAAATTAAAAAAAAAAGACTAAAACTATATCGTTTTGATATTAAATTTGAAAAAAAAAACTCACAAACACTACTTCAAATTTTTTTTGATCGCCGAAGAAACACGTACTAAGATCGGCCTCCCTATATTCACTCCTAATAAATACTACTTTAATTTTTTTTCAGTCATCAATTGGCCCTTGCGTCCGCTGCTGTCAAGAGATGATAAAAGCTGACTTTAGTGCTAATATGATGATGTGTTGTAACTGATTAGATTCATTGTCTTTATGCCACATATTTTAATACTATTGGGCTGCCTGTTATTAATCTCTATTGCTAGGTAATAAGAATATCGTACCCGATAATCTAATAAGCTGTTACTTTACTAATTAGCTAATCAGATGAAAGTCTCTCTTTGAACGGATTATTCTTTTTGCTTCTCAATTTATAGAGATATTTTCAACTGTTTATTCTCTCTTATTGTTTTAATCTAAATATGTTTAATTAAAATAATTTGGTATAAAATTTGAATAATTTTGATTAAATTTACTTTTAATTCAAAACTATATTTTTTTATAAAAAAATTCAATAAAATTTTAAATTATCCATCTTTGTCAAACACAAAAATTAAGTAAAATTTTTTATTTTATTTTAATTTGTACAAAAATAATCATATAAATAAAAAGAATTTTAAATTAATATTATAAATGAGATAAATTTTTTTAAAATTATTTGAGATTTAATTAATTAATATAATATAATTATTTTAAATTATGGCAAGTTGGCCACTTCCCATAGTTTTTCATACGTTACATTGTGTAATGAATTCTTTACATCTCTTTTACTTAATTAATAAGTTATATTACTTAGAAAAACAAAATAAATATTAATGAATAAATTAATTTAGTTTTAAATTAATTTAGTTTCTCTATGAATGTTTCAATTTTTTTTTATTACATGTGACGTAAATAAAAATTAATTACTAAATATTATATCTATTCAATTTAGCACAAGTAAATTCTTCTAAAATTAATAAAAAAATTCCTTTTACCTTTTTTAATAAATATATTTAGTGTAAATTTAGATGAATCGAGTTAATAAATTTTAAATATTAAATAATTTAAAAAAAATTATCCCTTTTAAATTTTTATAATTTTATTTTATAATCATATTATTACCATTAAATCTTATGTCTTATATAATTTCTCACTAGAAATAAGAAAAAAAAAAAAAGAAATTTAATCAACAAAATTAAAACTAAATATTACGATGCAAGGGACGCACCAACAGGCCTAACTCATAGAGATAGTCTGTTTAAAAATGACCAAAGAAATTTAATCAACAGTTTTGTAATCAAACTAGGGAAAATATCAATGTTAAATGTTGAATTATCGTAATCTAGGAAAGTGTCGAACTGATTAAAATTTACGGATTTAGGGACTTCATTATTAAAAGTGACAACTAAACTATTGTGGATATTGTAACAAGCGAAATTATCTCTCCGACTAATATTATCGATGTTATTCTTAGTGTCAAATCCTCACTCTAAGAGATAGGAGAGGGAGAGATTAAATACATATACAAGGAGACAAACAATTATGCTAATTGACTAACAAAAAAGGTATTCACAAATCATCATTTAAAAAATAGTCTTACCATACAGAATACATATACGATGGAGTAAATCTTTAGCAAACAAAATCAAATTAAATATTACTGTGTAAGAGATACCCGAACATGCCTAGCACACAGAGATAATTTGTTTAAAGATGACCAAAAAAAATGTATCAAAAGTCTTGTAACTAAATTAGGGAAAATATCAATATTGATTGCTGAAGTATGGGTAATCTAGGAAGGTGTCAAATTTGTTAGAATTTACAGATTTATGGACTTTATATTAAAAGTGACAACTAAACTGTCGTAGATATTTTAACAAATGAAATTATCCCTCTGATTGACATTTAGTAATGTCATTCTTACTGTCAAATCCTCATTCTAAGAGGTAGGAGAAGTAAATATTAAACACATATATAAGGAGACGAACAATTATGTTAATCGACTAACAAAAAAGGTGTTCACAAATCACCATTTAAAGAATCGAGTCTTACCATACAAGGTGCGTATGGTGGAGTAAACATTCAAGAAAAAAAAAATCAAACTAAATGTTATAGTGCAAGGGACATACGAACAGACCTAGCTCATGGAGGTAGTTTGTTTAAAGATGATCAAAGAAACTAAATTAAAACCGGTAAAAATTTACAGATTTAGAGATTTCATTATTAAAAATAACAACTAAATTGTTGCGGACATTCTAACAAGTGAAACTATCCCTCTAACTGACATTAGCGATGTCATTTTTAGTGTTAAATTCTCACTCTAAATAGTAAGAATGGCAGAGATTAAACACATATACAGAAAATTTAAAATTTTAAAAATTAAAATAAATACAAAAATATACTCAGTTCAATTTAATTTTTAGTTAATTAAAAAAAATACGATGATAAAAAAATAATTTTACTCACGTAACTATTTCAAAATAATTACTAAATGGTAAATTAACCTGTGATTTGTCTTTAGGATGTATTTAAAATTTATATATTTAAATAAATGGATTTATTTTTTATTTAAAGATATAAAACTAAATAAAATAAAAAATTAAATCAAAATCATTATACAAAATATTGTCTAAAATGTTTTATTTTCCTTTCATCTAAATAAAAAAATATTCTCCACCCAATATGCTTTCCCTCTCAAAAATTAGAAGTGAGCAGCAAAAATAAATAATGGTGGTGAGAGCAGAAAGAGCAGAGAGACGATCATCAGAAAAAAATAACAAAAAAGACGTTTCTGGCTGTTTCTTTCTCTGTTTCTAAACCATTCCATTTTCTTCCTTTTCACCACTTCTCCATCTCCAGATCCTTGATCCACCAAAACTTCATTTCTCCACAAGCAAAGCTTTTAAACCTCATCTTCTAATCCTTCACGTACTTGGGTTTGCAGATTTTTACAAGAGGAGACAACGATCACCCTTTTCTGTTTGGTTGGTGAGAAATATATTTTCCACTTGTGCTTTTCAATTCTTTGTCTCTTTGTACGTTTTACGTGCATTCTTCTTTTCTGCATCAGTGAGGAACTGCTTTCTTTTCGTTTTCTTGTGTTTTCCCTGTAACCAAACAGAGGGATCAACTGGATTATGAAGGTCCACTTTGAATAGTTCAAACATATTTTCTTCCAATATCTGCGAATCCACGCTTCTTTCCTTTTATTCTTGTATTTAACGCGTTTTTCCTTTTCATATCTGGACTGCATTTCCATATATATGTATATAAAAGAATCGTTGATTATTGATTGTTTCCTTATAAAAGAATCCTTCTAAAACAGATTGATAGTTTGTTTTCTTTCTTGAGAGAAAATCTGCTGCTTATAACTTGATTCTTATCGCCCTGTTGCGAGTTATCGGGTTGTAGTCCCAGTAACAGCCAATTGTGATAGAAAAACTTCTGCTTATAGTTATCACTTTTTTTTGAGGTTTGGTTCCTATCTTTGAAATCAATTCTTGATTTTGATTCTAAAATTTACATTCCTGGAGCACCAACACAATCTTTCATCTTACGTACGACACACTGGTTGGATTTTGTACTGGTTTTGCAGGGGAATATTTGTCAGAACAAGAACAAGGACAAGAGAAAATGAAGAATTCTGTTTCAGAACAGAGTTTTTACATAGAGAGTGATGAAGAAGAAGAGAAGGAACTCAACAGAGGTGGAGAAGGTGAAGAAAACGATGGAAATCCATCAGATTCCGATGATTCTTTAGCCGATAATCGGCAGCAGAGCAAAACTGGTTCTTACAATACTTCTTGGCCTCAAAGCTACAGGTCCTTCTTCTCTCTCTCTCTCTCTCTCTCTCTCTCATTACTGTGTTTGGCTGTGCAATAAAGATGCCAGCGACTTAATTTTCCTTCTGGTAGGAACAAAGTGTGCATATCACCAGAAAATCTTTTGGGGGAACTTTAATAGGTCTAGAAAGAACAGAATACTGTGTTCATGATGCATAATATATCATTATCTTGATTGATGGTTACTTTACTTACCCATCAATGTTCAATGATTTTTTACAGGCAGTCCATTGATCTATATAGCAGTGTACCATCTCCAAGCATTCTTCTCGGAACTCCTACACTTTCAAGATTTGGCAGTTCATTTTTTTCCTCTTCCCTAACAAGAAGACACACCCCAGAATCACTACCTTCTGTCACAAAGCCTCTGATTCCAAAGCCAGAAGATGAGCAGTTGCCCCAGCAAAGGCGCAGTTCTCATACTCTCCTTCCTCCACTTCCCCATAGAAGGTCTTCAATCAAGAAGGATGATAAACCATCTCATATTTCACATGAACTTCCGATTTCTCGCCATAGCTCGTATGGACAAGCTGTTCTTAATGGTACGTTTGGCATTGCAGAAACATTCATTAATTGATATCTTGATCATTTCCCTCAGTTGTTTGGCTTCGTAGAAAGTATGTTCTCGGATTCTTTTCCATGTGTAAAAATAAGTATTTATGTTTGAGTCTATCATGAACTGGATTCAAGTCAGAATGACCCATCAATCGTCGTTACTTGTGCTGTTGTGGCACTTGCTGGGCTAAGATAAGGACAACTTCCAAGCCTAATCCTCTTTAATCCCTTCAAATGTAGGGACCACATAAACCAATCATGTAGAATACAATACAAAATCCTATCAGTTCTGACAAAATCATTCTCTTGCTGCAGATTCAGCACAGGCTGTGTCTGCTAGAGCATCTTGAATTTGAGTCTGGTCTTGAGTCAGCAGCAAACATGATTTACATGTTTCCAAACCGATACAAAATGTTCTTTTATTTGTATGAGTAAGAAAACAGATCATATGAGTTGGTAATTTTTGTCTTTTAGCTCACTATCATTATTTTACCATGTAAAGACAGCCTTGCCTATATGCTTCATGAACTTTGCCTGGTTTTCTCATCCCCAACTGCACATGCTATACAAGAAAATGACCAACTAAACTACAAGAATCCCTGTCTAGTTGTTCTTGAACTTTCAGTAACTAATTATAAACAACCATCTTATTGTAATTCAATTCGTGCTAATCGTAATTAATTAACTTAAACCAAATCAATTTGATCATCTCTCAAATGGGTAATATGGTTTTATAATACAGGCATGAATGTTCTTTGTGGAGTTGGGATCCTGTCCACTCCTTATGCAGCCAAAGAAGGAGGATGGCTTGGGCTCTCTATATTGCTAATATTTGCAGTGCTTTCCTTTTACACTGGCATGCTCTTGCGGTCCTGTTTGGACAGTGAACCTGAGCTTGAAACTTACCCTGACATTGGCCAAGCTGCATTTGGAACCATTGGTCGGATTGCCATCTCTGTAAGCCCACTTCACAACTATTCAGACATTAAAAGATATTAACAGTAACAAAAGGGTGTCCACTAATCTCTTGCTTTGTCTTTTTCTTGTTGCAGATAATCCTATACGTGGAGCTATATGTAAGTACAGCTGTTTCTTTTTTCTTGTGGCCAATAAGTTGTCTTTGGAAGATCTATATGTAATATTATTGGGTCCCAAGATTTGGACATTGTTTGAGTGAGCCCTCCACTTTTGTGAAACAAACACCAGAGACCTGCCTTACATTCACTGCTTTTTGTCTGTGTGGTGCTTGATCATATCACTTGCCACTCATCTACATGTTTGGCTCATGTTCTGTATTTGGGCATAGCAGAACACGACCAGAGCGTGTTCTAGAGTCAAGAAATACACCTAGTGCATGTTCTTTACTATCTCTTCACGTGATGCACAGATAAGACATGCCCTAGACATATTTTTTTAGTTAAAGCCTAATTTATTTACTATTACTATTTTATCTGAATGTTTCTAATTTCATGTTTAATACAGTTTATATTTCATATTTCACATGATCCTTTCATGATGTTTTATTTTTGGGTTCTAACATTGCAGTATGCTTCAGACATTTTGAGAATTTGTCATTAATTAGTTCAATATGCCCATTTAAATCTTCTTCATGTGCAGGCTTGTTGTGTTGAATATATAATTCTGGAGAGTGATAACTTGTCCTCATTATTTCCAAATGCACATTTAAGTTTGGGAGGATTAGAGCTAGATTCACACCACTTCTTTGCTATTCTGACCACACTTGCTGTTCTTCCAACTGTTTGGCTCCGAGACCTTAGTATTCTTAGTTATATCTCTGGTGAGAGTTCTTAACTCTAATACAAGAGTTCTTAGAATCCTTTTGACCAGTTTCTATAAGTCTCATTGCTTGATACACAACTTCTCCAAAGAATTTCTTTGAAGCTAAAGCTAGAGGTTTTGAGATATTCTTGTTTCTTGCTGTTCTTTTGGCAGCTGGTGGAGTTATTGCATCAGTGTTGGTGGTCATCTGCTTATTCTGGGTTGGTCTAGTTGATAATGTTGGGATTCATAGTAAAGGGACAGTACTAAACCTTGGAACTCTTCCTGTAGCTATTGGTCTCTATGGCTATTGTTATTCAGGACATGCTGTTTTTCCAAACATCTACACCTCAATGGCACAACCTAACAAATTTCCTATGGTTCTCTTAGCATGGTAACTTAATATTCTCAACTCCTATCTTACTTTCCAAAGAAAAAACTCAGAGGCTAATGTACTTTGTCTTGGTTTTGTTATTCCTTCAGCTTTGGTGTTTGTACTTTGATGTATGCTGGGGTTGCTGTTATGGGTTACACAATGTTTGGAGAATCAACAGAATCTCAATTCACTCTTAACATGCCTCAAGATCTAATCGCTACGAAGATCGCCGTGTGGACTACAGTATGTTTCAGGAGATGAATCTCATGTTAATATGCAGAACTGGGTGCTTACTAAGTATTTGTTACTTGTTCATTTGCAGGTTGTGAATCCATTTACCAAATATGCATTAACCATATCGCCTGTAGCAATGAGTCTTGAGGAATTGATACCATCAACCCATGTCAAGTCTCACATTTATGCTATTTGCATTAGGACATCCTTAGTTTTCTCCACCTTGTTTGTTGGTCTCGCAATTCCTTTTTTTGGTTAGTCTCCCTTGATTCCTTTCTTACTTTTCAATGCTTTTCTTCATCTTATTTGACTCATTTGTGATTGTTTCATATCAGGTCTGGTGATGTCTTTGATTGGATCTTTGCTCACAATGCTAGTAGTAAGTTTTCTCTTAGTGTTCTGTTAGAGATATTAAATAAACTTAGTTGTATTATATTAACAAGTAATCTCTATGGCAGACATTAATACTTCCTTGTGCTTGTTTCCTGAGCATCCTAAGAAGTAAAATAAGCAGATTTCAGGTATTGACACCATTCTATCTGTAATTTTTCACAACAGCAATCTTTGATCATAATAATCCATTTTTCTTTAAAATACATCTGTAGTTTTAGTCTCAGTGTTTCATTTTCATTTTCTGATGTGGTTTCTTCTTTTCTTGTTTCTTTTGTAGGTTGCACTGTGCATTATGATCATCATTGTTGGGGTGATATCATCAGTCTTCGGAACCTACTCAGCCATGTCCAAGATTGTTGAGAGTTTGAGAGGATGAATTTTTTCTTTTTTCCTTTTTTTGGTCTCCATTAGCAAAAAGCAGATATATTTCTCATTTCCAAAATTTTTGATTTTTGATTTTTTTGTTATTTGCATCCTTATCAATTCCCTCAATACATTCATATAGCTTGCATTTTTGGTATGTGGATTGAATACTATTTCTCAAATTGGAGGTGGGATTGCCATTTAGTAATCTGAAAAATTTACTTTCACACAGTTTATCTATTAAGCATTTAAATTTTTATCGTTCGTTAATACACATCTGAATATTAATTGTTACGTAGTGTATGATCTTATGATATTGAAGCATATGAATACAATTGTTACGAAATATGTGTAACTAGTACCTTGAACATTTCTTTCCTATGTAAAAATTTGTAAACCTAATCAATATTAGAATTTTGATAATAAACATAGGTTGTTTCTGTAACACTCGAAATTTGACGATTAACGTTACAATCCAACATATATTCTTTCCAACATGCTTTGTCATCACTCACATGCTTTCTAAGAGAACTTCCCAGAAGGTCATCCATTCTGTAATTGCTCCAAGTCAAGCACGCTTAACTATGGAGTTCTTATGAAAAAGCTCCCGAAAAGAAAGGTGCACCTTGTTAATATAGCTAGTACGTATCAAATCTCTTAAGCTATTCTCAATTGTACAGTCTCATACCTGCACAATTTCGAAATCACTCAACTGTGCAGCTCCATCCCTACACAGTCTCAGGATCCCTCTTTTTCAGGTGTGGGATTGATTTATTCATGCATCCCTCCACCTAGAAGCCTGCCAGAAGCCGCTCATTGTCTGTGCTCTCTCTAGCACCGGCGATTACTTCCCGCCCTCTTTGATCCTGGATATTACAATTTAAGTCGTAAGTAAATTTGATTTTTGATTTTGATTTTCATATAAATATTATCAATGAAGATGTGAAATTATGAAGGAATATCTCTAGTATTTATTATATATACAACAAAAGAAAGTTTGGCTAATTTAGATTCATAACTAAATCTAATATTTATTACCGTGTAAGTAGGTTTACCAAGAGAGATAAAATGCTCTTTTCTAAATTTTTAAAGGTGTTTAATACTCAGAAGTCGAAGACCTTTAACTAAGGGAGAAAGGGTTGGAGTGATCCTATCTTACCTTTTGAGAGTAATAGAAAACTAAGCTTTAATATTTCAAATTCATCTAATAATTTTACTACTAGAAAGAGATGATGATTAATGATGAACTTTAGAATCATGAATGTCAAATTGTACTTAGCTTGTGATCCTATACTATCATACCCTTTTTTTTATTCATTCATATACACACACAAATAATCAAGCCTTAACTAAAATTAACATTAAAGAAATTGTACTCATTTCCAATGATAAGCTTATGAGCTCTTTCTACCACCTTTCTTTTGTAATAAGCATCCTCCATTCTAGAAATCTACCACCTTTCTTTTGCAAAAGATTCTTTTTATAAAATAAAAAAACCTAGTGCAAATTATGCATAAGAATAATAATTGATCTTATTACTAATTTTTTATATCATTCATAAAAAAGAGTGAAAATTAAGTATATAAATATCCGATAAATAAATGTGAGAAAGATGTTCATATTCTACATGATCATTTGTGTAGCAAATGAATGATAAATACATATAAGTTATTAGGTCTTGCACCATAAAATAAATATTATATCATATACTATACATTCCACAATAAAAAGGCTATATAACTAGCCTCCAAAGTCCGACACAAAATATTTTTGATGGGCATATAGCTATTATATTATACTAAATCATTGATATAATTTCTAACTTTCTTTAAAATTTTAGACAGTTCTTTGCGATTCTTCTTTAAATTAAAATGTTTTTCTTACAATAAACTTATGTATTGCAAGTTAAGTTTTAACATCTAAAATCCTTCTTGTTCATATCATTTAATACTTGTGTATAAATATCTCTATATACGACCATTTTCCTGTAGTTGTAATCTTTCATGTCAAAATTATGAAAGATATTTAAAGCGTCTAAACATTGCATCAATACACTATACTTAGTATCATCAAAACTAATGTCACTAATCCTCATCCCTCTCTTAAATAAATCTAGATCTTTACGGCTCTAATTGAATGAAAACTTATGTAGAACGTGATCGTGATCGAGAAAAATTCTAATATGCATTTTCTACAAAAAAAAGAGTTAAAAACAATTACGAACTGATAAAATAAAAGTTAAAATTGTTGATACAAATAAAATTGAAAGAACGAGGTAAAATAAAAAATATGAACAAAGCTAAATAAATAAATATCAATAAGAATAGAATCAAATCTTTATCGGATCAAATTAATCTAATATATGTGACAATGAATAAATGATTATATTAATTAACTAAAATTAGGAAATGGTGAAATTAGTTGAAAAAAAATATATATTTGTTGGAGAAAAAAATGTGTTTTCTTGTAAAGTTAGAACATATTTATATATTAGCACTACAATAAAAAAAGAAGGTAAAAATCAATTCAAATTTCTATCAACCAAAGACATAATAAATATAATGAACACAACAAAATCTAAAATATTTTAAAAAATAGTATTTATATAGTGAAAAAATATTTATTAAAAATAGTATTTTTTTTGCTAGTCACAGGTTTTAACTCTACATCTAGCAATTTATTTAAAAAAAAATTCTCAAAATGCAATTTTTATTCACATCTAAATTACAAAATTTAAGTATACGATATTACCGTAAAGTATAAAATTTCTTTAGAGTTATTTAATATTTAATTTAATAAAAATTTAGCTCGAAATAAATTTGAGCTCGTTGATATTCAAACTCGAAATAAGTTAGATTTAAACTCGAAAAAATTTTAATTTTTTTAAAATTTTACTGTGCTCGATTCGTTACGCACCCAAGCTTGGAAAATAGTGTACAACCATGGCCATGATGACCTATCCACAGTGCAGATTCCCTGCAGTAGCAATATCTTCCCATGCAAAACACGACACAACAACCACACATTAATCGAATCAAATCATTTTAACCGACAAACTAACCCAAACATACAAAATTAATTGTTGGTTAGAGCAGTAAGAAAAGAGCAAAATTTTTTATGGAAATGTTGTTTTTCATTCAGAAAACACTACGTATATATATCATTTGGATACAAAGTTTGTTAACCAAACTTCCTTGATTTAAGGAAGATTGTCCACCAAGCTTATCATACTTTAAGCTCCTCCATAACTTTACAACCACTTCTAAGTAATGGAGGATTATAATCATTACAAAATATATAGAATAGCAAAATATCAAAATGACAACACATGCATCAATAAAAGTAGCAGCAGATTTCTTAACACTCCTCCTTGAAGCATGTGATGGAGTGAACACCAATGAGTGATCTAAGAAATTCAAATCTTGGTTTTTGCAAAGCTTTTGTAAAGATATCAGCTGCTTGATCTTCACCACTACAATGTCTTATTAATACTTCATTTTCTTTTTCAGCTTCTCTTATGGCATGGTATTTTATCTTGATGTATTTTGTTTTGCCATGGAAAACAGGGTTTTTCACCATTGCTACTGTTGACTTGTTGTCACAAAGAATTTCAGTAGCTTTCTCTTGCTGAAAGTTTAAATCAGTCATAATTTTCCTTAACCAGATTGCTTGGTTTGCAACAGTACAAACAACAATATACTCAGCTTCTGCTGTTGATTGTGCAATTGACGATTGCTTCTTTGTTCCCCAACATATGATACATGATCCCAAAGAAAAACAATAACCACTAGTGCTTCTCATATCCTCCATTGAACCAGCCCAGTCACTATCTGAGAATCCTAACAGCTTGACTTATGACATTTTTTTGTACAACAAGCCAAAATTTGAAGTGCCTCGTACATATCTGAATACCCTTTTAGCTGCTACTAGATGGATTTTTGATGGTTCACTCATGAATCTTGATAACAAGCTAGTAGCAAACATAATGTCAGGCCTAGAAATTGAAAGATAAAGCAGAGAACCTACCATACTTCTGTAAAGAGAAGCATCTGCAAGTTGAGCACCATCATTTTTCTTCAAAATTTCTCCATGAACAGCAGGTGTACTTACTGGTTTACAACTGCTAAGATTGAACTTCTTTAGGATTTTATCTACATATTTTTGTTGAGACACAAAGATGCCTTGCTCAGATTGTTTGATTTCTAAGCCAAGGAAATAAGACATTTTCCCCAAATCATTCATCTCAAATACTTGCTGCATCTTGATTCTGAATTCTTCAACTAGTTTCAGGCTGTTGCCAGTAACAAGAAGATCATCTACATAAACAGAAACCACAAGAATCTCCTTTTCGAGTAGCCTAACATAAAGAGTTGCTTCATTAAGACTTCTAACAAAACCTAGCTCCAATAAAAAACTATCAATCTTTGCGTACCAGGCCCTTGGCGCCTGTTTCAGGCCATAGAGCGCCTTTTTCAATAAACATACACGATTGCTGCCATCATTGAAACCTTCGGGCTGCTCAATAAAAACTTGCTCTTTCAATGAA
>CAOGCB010617580.1:0-21878 GCA_948266635.1 Cnidoscolus chayamansa
TGAATAAAGCAAATACATCTTAAATTCATTAAAAATAAATAAATAAATTTCAATATTCGTATCCATCTAATTGAATCAAAATATCTTAATTTATTTTTTTTGCAGTTTTTTTCTTCATTTGTTAATGTTCTTATTAGAAATTTTAAAAGCATAATAAATTGAAATTTATTAATAATGAAATAAGCAAAATAATATGTATCCTTGCCAATTTAGTATTCAATCTTCAGCTGATTGGTCTAAGAAAATCGAAGGGAGGTTATTTTGGTAATTCCACAGAAAATGGAAAACCCTAAACCGGTCGCCGGGTGTAAGCAAACGACAAGCAACAGCCGGTACTGGGCGTGCCACGTGGACGACGACGCGATATATACCCGAAATCTCCTTTGACGTGTACCAGTAACCGTAGCCTCCCTATATATAGTCCTTCCACTCTCCTTTTCGTTCCCATCCGTTTCTCATCCTTTTTTATATTTCTTGTTTTCAACAGGTAGAGACAGACACTTTGCTCACTTACAGACCCGTAAAACATTACCTCAGTTGGGGATCCACGGTTCTGGCATACCGGGAGGAGCTTCTTTTGATCTGGGTTTTCAAGATTCAATTGTAGATACTTCTTCCTTTCCTGCCATCTCTTCTGTTCGGATCGGGCGTCCCGTTTTTGGAGATCCGATTGCTTCTACTGCTTTGGCTCGAGATCCGGGCCAAGCACAGAAGTGTCGGATTTGGTTTTTTTTTTTTATTGAATCCTCCTCGGTTGTGCAGGTTCTCTCTTTCTTGGCTTATGTTTATTGTAGTGGTGGTTTGTTTGGTTGCTAGGATTTTGAGCGAAAGGAAAAAGGAGAATTGAACTTTTTAATCTTGGGTTTTCACATTGTCTGATTTTTTTGGAACCAAGTAATTTTAACTGAACAATTTGTTATCAGAGAGGGACGCTAATGCTTACAAAATGAGAGTATTTTTTGAAAACTTGTACAACTGCTGTAAAGGGTGTTCATCTTTTATATATAGCTTACCGTTTACTTGTCTCGTCATCAATGGTCAATAATTCATTAATTAGCTTGTACTTAGAGCTATGCCTGACTTGGTCTTGCTTTCATTTTCCGTTTGATTAAACTTGTACTTAATGTTCTTGCGGTCACTATTTCGCTTTCTAATTTATTACGTAGACTTTTTGAATGACCAGATGATCCTGACAATTTAATTTCTTTTTCTTTTTCTAGTTTGGATATAGTGGCTATAGAATTGGCGAAGTGTAAATGGCGTCTAGTGAGGGATTTCTGACGGATGAGCAGAGGGAAGTGTTGAAAATAGCAAGTCTAAATGTGGAGAATTCGTCATCATCCTCGAAGAGTTTATCCTCCTCTCCGAGATCCCCATCAATGTTGCTTTCTGAGCATCAGTTAAAAGTTCCTGCCCCTGGCAAGGCACCCTCTGCTGGAATTGCAGTGAGGCATGTGCGAAGGTCGCACTCGGGCAAATTTGTACGTGTGAAGAAGGGTGAGTATATCTGAATCATGTTCAGATATCAGCCTTTATCTTTTGCATTTATATCTTCGAATTTCATGATTCTGTGTTTAATTAGGCATTAAATTTTCTTAATGCGCATGTTAAATGCATGAAAAATATATTGGTTTAAAAAATTGCCAAAATAGCTTTGACCTTCCAAAAGAAGTATGATACACGATAAAAAAAAATTAAAAAAAAAAACTGTAGAAGGGCTATATAGCATGATATACATGAAATTTTATATGGCTGGAGGTCTCTTAGCTTGACGCCCTAGTTGTTGGAGAATGTGGCAAATTATTCACAAGAATGTGGTTCTATGATGTTCTTATAATAGATTCAACATAAACTAAATTCATTAAGTTTAGGCTTTACTGTGAGGTCATGTATAATGTTCAGTGATGAGTATGGTATTAACTAATTTTATTTCTAGGGTATTATGATTTAGTTATTTATATGTTGACGTGAAGTTCCTTCTATATTCATTAGATATGATATTTTATCTCTGTATCCATTATAAGTGGCTGGTTTCCCGATGCTAGAGCCTTTTCCCAGTTATTAGTGATAATGTTGTTGGTTAGTCCAGGAAGCTTTTATATATTATTGGAAGGGGGGATAATCCCAACTTATGATTAAATTTACATACTTTTATTTTCTGTAAGGCTATAATTTTTTTAGACATTGTAATATACATCATATTAAACCAACAGTCATCCTGTTTGCCCATTTTTTAGGGCACTTTGGTGCTGAATTAGTGGCTTTCAATTGACATGAAGATTTTCATAGGGCTGGTTGCCTGGGTCTTTCTGCATGCTCTAGTTTTATTCATATATGAATTCAGACTATATATAATTTATTGACTGATTGAATTGATAAATTGACTATATTTACCTTTTTTCTTTAAAAATGAATTTGAAAGGCTAATTAATAGTGCACCATAGATAGGAACCGTTTCGGCTTTCATTTGGCATTTGGATGACTGAAAATGGCCTGATGCACCTTTTTGCCATCAGTTTGCTGCATTATATTGTGGTTGACCGTAAGGCACTCATAAATATCCAGTATAGTTAAATGAATACCTGGCACTGGCAGGTAAGGCCAATGAAGGAAGTTACAAAATTTTCACTCTTAACTAAAGTTAGCAGCACAGTTCTCTTATCTGGACATCTGCCAACAGTTCATGTATGAATCCAGGTTGTCATGGCTGTTTTTATGTTCTTCAATGTTTTCCTTTGAAGTGAATTAGTAAGAACTTTCTTTGAAATCCTTATATTTTTTGAATGTTATAAAGCTAGGTTCATACCAGTTGTGATGCAGGCCTATAAATGCTATATCATGTTTCTGTGAAGATTTGATTTTTGGTTATGCACAATTTGGTGAATTTCTCCACCTTCACTTCTAACATAAACCAGGTGGTTGTCTGCCACAGCTTTCTTACTAGTTAGAGAATCTGAATTTCTTAATTATATACATTTGATCATACAATCATGCTATCAAAATAGGAATATAAATCCTTATAATTATGCTGACTAAATAGGACTTTACAATAGACTAAATAGGAACATACAGTAATTGGCTCAATGTTCAATAATGTCTTTTGTGGTATTTTGCTATCTCTTAAGTCATTTTAATCTTTAAAATGGTATTGCTAATTTGCTATAATTTTTCATGTTTTGCCCGTGATTTTGGTGTTGTACTTTTGTTATTTCAATTCCTGATAACACAAATATTTCCACCACTATCGTCTTGGTTTATCACAATTTACTTCAAAAGAAAAAAGCTGAGAGAAGAAAATGGGAATCGCAATGATTATGAACTTTGCATGCTCTTGAGAAAGTCTTTGTTATTACATTCTAGTAAAATCATATGTCTGTTGAGAATATCTAATAGGGTTTGTTTTAGTGGTGTGATAATTTTGCAGGGCTTCAAGTTCACATCTTTTTTCAGATGCTGTCACTTAGATGCTTGATGACAGACTAACTTATTTAGGATGGTTACAATACCATTTTGGGCAATGAATTGAAACGCCTGATTTGCCTTGCTGGTGGAAAAAAAAAAAAAAAAGTATGCTTACTTACAGAAGGCAAATGGAAAGATGACATTTAAAAAAAATGCAACAATAGATATTCCGGCTGCATAATGTTATTGAAAGTGGTCTGTTTTCATTGTGCCCATTTAATTATCATGGTGCCATATGGTTATGCAACCTTGTCTGCTTGGTAAATTCTTTTCTTTTTCTTCTAGTTGTCCACTGCATATTCATAATATGCTTGCTGAATTCATTTCATTATTCATGTTTGTTATAATTAAATTTATGCTTCTAGGAAAGCAATCTTGCAATTAGCCACATGCTCATTAATTTTTGCTGTCTTCACTCACTGGTGGCAGATGGTGGTGGTGGTAAGGGCACATGGGGTAAGCTGCTTGATACTGATGGTGAATCCCATGTTGATAGGAATGATCCTAACTATGACAGTGGAGAGGTATTTTTTCCCCCACATTCTGATTCGTCCTTCATGTTCTTGATTTTATAATTGGTCTTATGCATGACAAGTGTATCAAGATGGTAAAATAATCTTCGTGACAACTGGGTTGACACAATAAAGTGAAAAATTAACAACGTTATCTGACCCACTAATTTCATGTTGTCTTCATGGCTTGTCCAAAATGGCCAACCCTCTTGGTTACTCCCTGGCATGCCTTTTTACTTCACCTGTAAACAGTTTCGGCAATTAGTTAATCAATATATTGCTCTCTTGTTCCTTCTCTTGAATAGGAGGCATACCAACTTGTTGGGGCAACTATCTCAGACCCTTTAGATGAGTACAAGAAGGCTGTTGTTTCCATAATAGAGGAGTACTTTAGTACTGGTGATGTGGAAGTGGCGGCATCTGATCTTAGGGAACTTGGCTCGAGGAAATATCATCCTTATATTATCAAGCGGCTTGTTTCCATGGCCATGGACAGGCATGATAAGGAAAAGGAAATGGCTTCTGTTCTGCTATCTGCATTGTATGCTGATGTAATCAGCCCATCCCAGATTAGGGATGGATTTGTCATACTTCTGGAGTCTGCTGATGATCTTGCAGTAGACATATTAGATGCAGTTGATGTCCTTGCTTTGTTCGTAGCTCGTGCTGTGGTAGATGATATCCTTCCTCCAGCTTTCCTCACTAGGGCAAAGAAGACCCTTCCAGAGACATCAAAGGGATTTCAGGTTCTCAAAACAGCTGAGAAGAGCTATCTCTCAGCCCCACACCATGCAGAACTTGTAGAGAGGAGGTGGGGTGGTAGTACTCACATCACTGTTGAGGAAGTAAAGAAAAAGATTGCTGATCTATTGAGGGAATATGTGGAAAATGGGGATGCTTTTGAGGCATGTAGGTGCATAAGGGGTTTAGGGGTTTCATTTTTCCATCATGAGGTTGTCAAGAGGGCTTTAATTCTTGCCATGGAGATCCGAACTGCTGAATTGCTTATATTGAAGCTATTAAAAGAGGCTTCTGAGGAAGGCTTGATAAGTTCCAGTCAGATGGTGAAGGGTTTTGCTCGGCTAACAGAGAGCCTTGATGACCTTGCTCTCGACATTCCAACTGCAAAGACCTTGTTTCAATCCCTTGTTTACAAGGCTATATCTGAGGGATGGCTCGATTCTTCTTTCTTGAAGTCCTCTAATGAAGATGGACAGGTACTTGCTGAAGACGAAAAGTTGAGACAGTATAAGCAGGAGGTTGTGACAATAATTCATGAGTATTTTCTGTCAGATGACATTCCTGAACTAATCCGGAGTCTTGAAGATCTTGGCTTGCCTGAGTTTAACCCAATTTTCCTGAAAAAACTCATTACCCTAGCAATGGACAGGAAAAACAGGGAGAAAGAAATGGCATCTGTTTTGCTCTCAGCGCTTCACATTGAGATTTTTTCAACTGAAGATATAGTTAATGGTTTTGTCATGCTTCTGGAATCGGCAGAAGATACAGCTCTTGACATTTTGGATGCTTCAAATGAACTTGCGCTTTTTCTGGCAAGGGCCGTAATTGATGACGTCTTGGCTCCATTGAATCTGGAGGAGATCAGCGGCAAATTACCACCAAATTGCAGCGGGAGTGAGACTGTGCATATGGCTCGATCACTTATTGCTGCACGTCATGCAGGTGAGAGGATCCTGAGATGTTGGGGGGGTGGGACTGGTTGGGCTGTGGAAGATGCGAAGGACAAGATACTGAAGCTATTAGAGGAGTATGAAAGTGGGGGTGTTGTTAGTGAGGCTTGCCAATGCATCCGCGACCTTGGGATGCCCTTCTTTAACCATGAGGTGGTGAAGAAGGCATTGGTTATGGCTATGGAGAAGAAGAATGATAGGATGCTTGATCTGCTAGAGGAGTGTTTCAATGAAGGGCTTATTACTATCAATCAGCTGACCAAAGGCTTCACCCGCATAAAAGATGGGCTTGATGATCTGGCTCTTGACATTCCAAATGCAAAGGAGAAATTCAGCTCGTATGTGGAGTATGCCTGTAAGAAGGGTTGGCTCCAAGCTTATTTTGGTTCATCTGTTACAGATGCATCCTCAACCCTGGCTGCAGCTACTTGAGACCAGCATACACATATCTATTGGTTTTATCTCATGTATGTTGTTGATCAGTGCCTCTTTGTACTGTTTGATCGCGTCTGTGCTTCAAAGATGGATGGAAAGATATGGGATGTTTGATTTTTCTTTCTTTTCTTTCCGTAGTAATCGTCTGATGGAGATTCTTGAGCTCCCAGCCAATGTATAAAGTGGGTTCGACATTATTACTATTAACATAGCTTTAGGAGGATGATGTGTCAAGAAGGATGCTGAAGAGGGAATGCATCATGATGCTGTTATTACATGCAATTTGATGATAGTTTTTTTTATCCCCACACAAACATTGTTGGTCTTATCTTTTATTTTCATTTTGGTGGATCTCTTATTATTGTCTTCCCTAGTCGCGGTGTCTTCTTGCAATAATCTCTCTCGATTCTCCTCCCAATTTTCCTCCGTTAGAAATCGCAATACATTGCTGTTCCAACAGGGGTTTTATTTTTGGGAAAATATTTTCGCTATTTTTTGAGAGAAAATTTCCAGAAGTTTGGACCGAATTTTCACAGAAAAAGGGAAAAAAAAATCCCATACGAAAATTTGGAACGAATAAGCAGTAATTGGGTAATTTAACCACATCCATATGTATATCTGGGAATATTGAAAATTTAAAAATCAGATTTATTTTAAAATTTATGGTTATTGTCATTTTTTTTTTTAACATTGCAATCTCAATTCTAAAGTGGCTTAAATAGAAGCCCAGCCCAAAATGTGTTACCGATATTCACGCAGTGGAAACATATAAGAAAAAACCTAAACGACCCGATTTGCTTATTCTCTGGCTCTGCAGGATGTCATAGCTCCACTTCTCGTCTCGTCGCTAGAAAATGTCTGAACCGGACCTCCACCTGCAGGCCTCCCCTGTGCCTATTAAAACAGAACTCGAAACCCTTCCCGTCTCAATGGAAGAGACCTCCACCTCCAAGACGCCCCTGCTCCCTAAGGTCGTCGTTTTGGCTGACCTTAACGCCAATCCTCCTGAAACTGACGCCGAAGATTCTCTCCACCTGTCGGCCCCAGACCTTGCGAGGTTATATTTTCACTTTACTTAGCTTCTCTTCTTTGAGTTTTATCTATCCTTCACCTATTTCTTTTTTTTATTTTTTTTGTTTTCATACCTAGAGCGTTGGTTTGTTGCTCAGAGAACTATTGAAGAGTCATACTAGTTTTAGTACTTGATAACTGTGAAATTACTATGATGATAATATTTAGTTTCCGAGTAATTGACGTGCGCTTATCTTTTTTGTGTTCAAGATGTCTAATTTCCTCTGTGACTAAGCATAAACTAAAGATTAGTGTGTGATTTAGGTTAACAAATGATGAAAGTCAAGATAAAGTTAGTATCTTGGCATGCAAAGATGTGGATATTGTGGAAGTTGAAGGTAAAAGATTGAACAAATTGGGGAAATGCCGATCAAGAAATAATAAGGTGGACGCCTCTCTAGATTATGGACCTGATACGGATGCTGATCAACCTGGTCAAGGTCCTAACTCTTCACGTGAAGAAAAAGTCAGCAGCCTTAAAACTGTCAGTACCTCCTCTTTATCATTTGGTGCTTAATTTTTTTATATAAGAAAAGTTTAGAGCTTGTTTCATTACTTTTATACTCCATGAATTTGATGTCCTTTAAGACACAATTTTAGGGTCTGGTTAATGTTGCAAGGAAGATGCCCAAAAATGCTCATGCCCATTTTATACTTGGTCTAATGTATCAAAGGTTGGGTCAACCCCAGAAGGTAGATTTTTTGAGACCTGTCAATGTCCTGTTTCGGTTGGTATGTGTGATTTTGTTTCACTTGATACTGGAAATTCTTTTAGGCAGTTTTTGCTTATGAGAAGGCAGAAGAGATCTTGCTGCAATGTGAGGCTGAGGTAGCTAGGCCAGAGTTGCTTTCACTAGTTCAAATTCACCATGCTCAGGTGTAATATAGTATTTTGCTTTTTGCTGTCTTTGTTGTTCTACTCATAGACTTCACATGTTATAGAACACTAGCAGTTGCTAATTTCACTAATATGTCATCAACTATTGCAGTGCATTCTCCGTGAAAATTCTGTTGATAACAGTTTGGATAAAGAACTTGAAGCTGAAGAGCTTGATGAAATCCTTTCTAGATTAAAGGAGTCAGTGCAATCAGATATAAGACAAGCAGCTGTTTGGAACACACTAGGCGTGATACTTCTTAAATCTGGTCGTCTGCAGGTACAAGAAAAATGCTATTTTTGTTGTTTTTTGTTGTGATTTTCAAATTTTATGATCTGATTGGAATATAATTTTCTTTCCAGAGTGCTATTTCAGTTTTGTCATCTTTGTTGGCAATTGACCCTTCCAACTATGATTGCCTTGGAAACCTGGGGATTGCATATCTTCAAATGTAAGACACTGTACTTTTACTTCACAGAAATTTTTTTTTTCTTTGCAGTTGTAAACAAAAGCAAGAACTAGAAATCATCTGAATCTGTGAAACAGGTAATTTTGTGTATATTTTATATGGTATAAACATTACATGTGAAATATAATCTCATACTTAAACAACCTGACAAATTTGGTAACTTCTGAACCATATGGGGGATTTTGAAGTGCCTTTGCCTTCTCTTTTGAAAGATTTGAAGCATATTGTTTTGTGCTTCTGAAACTTTCCTCATGCCTCTTTTTTTTTTGGCTTGTATAATTAGCGATTGTAGTTAAATCGCAAACTAACTTTATTTGATAAAGTTGTGAAGTTTGCATATGGTAATTTATAAATCTTACTACTCTATTATAGTTTGTCTCTCAACTGCATTTTTTATGATTGTTGCATTAAATTATTTTTCTATATATTTTTTATTGAAATATGCAGGAATTATTCATTAATGTTATTATGGTTATGGGTGCCTTGCTGGAGTTTTTATTCATTTATGTATTGGATGTCTGGATAATTTTTTAGCATTACGACTTGTACAATGAGGTATCCATACCATGGTTGTGGTTTGCATAAATTCCTCAAGATTTCAACCATTAGATCATCACTTATTCTTAATTCATCCTGCAGCGGAAATTTGGAGTTCTCAGCAAAATGTTTTCAGGATTTGATCCTTAAGGACCAAAATCATCCTGCTGCCTTCGTTAACTATGCAGCGCTTCTTCTTTGTAAATATGGTTCAGTTGTTGCAGGTATGATTTTGGTGAGTTTGGCTGAATGAGCCTTGAACTCTTTTAACCTCTTACTTACATTCTTTACCGAATTAATCGTTTAAGATGGTGTCACTTGTTAATCATGCAATATGGTTAAGGAACTTGCATGACTACAGCTATACTTGCTAAATTCTTAGGTGCTGGGGCAAATGCTGGTGATGGTGCTTCTGTTGACCAGATTGAAGCTATCAATGTTGCTAAGGAGTGCTTGCTTGCAGCATTAAAAGTTGATCCAAAAGCCGCACATATATGGGCAACTCTTGCTAATGCATATTACTTGACTGGTGACCATAAAAGTTCCAGCAAATGCTTGGAGAAGGTGCTCATGGTTCATTGCTACAGTCATTTATTGCTTCTTTTGTTGAGGTTGTTCATTGGTTTCCTTGATCTTTTGATGGGAAATTTTTTTCTTTGCTTTTTTGGCAATGAACAATTAGAAATTTCCTTTTATGTTCTATATTTTGTATGGGATCACGTGTTCTACTTTCTGCTCTTTGTGATAAAGCTGAAGTAGTTTTTTTTGTGTTTGTTTATTGTTCTCCAGGCAGCAAAATTGGAGCCCAACTGTATGTCTACTAGATATGCTGTAGCAGTTCACCGAATCAAGGATGCTGAAAGGTCACAAGATCCCAGTGAACAGCTTTCCTGTGCTGGAAATGAAATGGCTTCAATATTGAGAGAGGGAGATTCTGTTCCAATTGAACTTCCCATTGCTTGGGCAGGACTTGCCATGGTGCACAAGACGCAGCATGAGATTGCAGCAGCATTTGAAACGGAAAAGAATGAGTTGGTGGATGTGGAAGAATGTGCTCTCTACAGTTTAAAGCAGGTAATTTTGGTAGAGAAGGGTTCCATTTGGCTGGATGTTTCAAGAAGTCATTTTTCATTTGAGATTTGTTGCAATTCTACCTATACTAATTTTATGCCAATTAAACTTTTGACTTTAAATTTTTTTCCAAATGCACCCTACCATTACCCATACCGTTAGGAATTGCCATGTCGGTTTACACGTTATCGCCACTTGTTTGCCATTGTAAATTTGTAATTTAAAAAGTCTGGGTGGAATTGCAACAACTTGAGAATATAGTTTTTTCCATGATTAATTCTAAAAATTAAATTTTAGAATTTTTTAGAATATATTTTATAACTCTGACACCATTAAATTTATATTATTAATTATATTAAAAATTATTTTTATATTTGTTATTATAATATTTTTATTTTTATCAATAGTGTAGAAATAAAAATGTATCTTGAAAATATGCTAATAAAAAGCATTATCAGTTAATTTTTTTTAATCTATCCAGTAAGCTTATTATTATCATTGTTGTTAAAACTATTGTTAAAAAAAATAATTTTATTAAATATATTAGTTATAAAATATTCAAAAAATTGTTAGAATTATATTTCATATAATTTTCATACTGTTTCTTAAGATGCTTTTTTTAAATTATTTTTTTTTGCTCTCAATTATATTGTTAATCAATTACTTTTATAAATTGAGATATTTGTTTGAGTAGAAAATGTGATAGCAAATGAATTGAATCAACTTGGATTAGTTTCAAAGTTATGAAAACTTTATTTTCTATAGCAATCAAAAAATATAAATTTTAACCATAGGAGAAATAGTAAAGAAATCTTAAATTTTTTTAAAAAATAAAATGATAAAAAATTTACTTTTTTTTAAAAAAATCTTGTAAATTTTAATTTTTAGAATTAATAACAAAAAACCATGTTCTTCACAAGTTGTTGCAATTGCACCTTAATTTTTTAACTTGTTATCAATTTCACTGTAAATTTTGCTAATGGGGCAGATGATGTGGTGATGATGTGTAAGTTGACGTGGGGATTCTGTTAAAACTTCTAACAGTATGGGTAATGGTAGGATATATTTGGAAAAAGATTTGGAAGCCAGAGTTTAATTGGCAATAAAATTAGTATTGGGTATAATTGTGATGGATGGTTTTTTTTAGTGATTATCTCTTTTCATTTTCTTTTAAACTGAGAATTGAAACTTCTACTCTTCTGCCACTCATGTATGGGACATAAAAAACTTCCCATTTTCATCTTGCTTGTATTTAAGGTTTAATTTTGTCCCTGAATACAATTATTACATTCTGAACTTCTGATATCGTACGATGTGGCCTTTACTATTTTAATTTGATAAAAATATGAATCTAATGTAATATCCTTTTTTATAAAAGAAACATAGTTAGAAGATACATTGTTCTTGTCCTCTTCTAGAGTTGAATCATTATTCACAATACTTGCAAATTGTTTATGGTGGGTTTTTTTTCCCTCTTGCTCTATTGCCTGTCAAATGTATAAACACTTGAAAAAGGAAGGTTAGATTAGGCTTAAAAGTATGATTTCTTTTGTCATGGCTTCTGATTTAAAGAATGAATTATTGGTGTAATAAAATATCTAGTTTTTCATGTTTAACTTGTATATGTTATTTTCATTAATAATGTGCATATGATTTTAGGCAATAGCGGAGGACCCAGATGATGGGGTGCAGTGGCACCAACTTGGACTGCATTATCTCTGTTCCCGACAGTTTGAAACAGCACAGAAATATCTCAAGGTTGCAGTCTCTCGATGTAAAGAATGCAGCTACGCATGGTCAAATCTTGGTGAGTGCAGATTCATGACCATACATTTTTGGGGGTTAAAACTTTTTTTTTTCCTGGATTGTCCTCATGGTCATTTGTATGCTCTAGGTATCTCACTTCAATTATCAGAGGGATCATCACAAGCTGAAGAAGTTTATAAGCAGGCTTTGGCATTGGCAGAATCGGGACAAGCACATGCAATATTTTCCAATCTTGGAAATCTCTACCGGCAACAAAAGCAATATGAAAGGGCCAAGGCAATGTTCACCAAGTCTTTGGAACTCCAGCCTGGCTATGCTCCTGCATATAACAACCTTGGTCTGGTATTTGTAGCAGAAGGTCGATGGGAGGAGGCCAAGTTCTGCTTCGACAAAGCTCTCCAGACAGATCCTTTGCTTGATGCAGCTAAATCCAACCTGATTAAAGCAGTGGTCATGTCTAGACTGTGTGCAGGTTAGTCTTGTCGCTTCTACACGGTTACCATTTAAAGAAATGTGGACTGAGGTAGGTAGCTTTCCTTCATGACCCTGAGATAGATAAGGGTCGTGAATTATGTATAGCATTAGATTTTATTGATAAAAATACGTCTTGCTGTGTCACGATGGTTAATTTCGGAAGGGAAACGCTAATTCTGTGAAGGACAATAGTGTATTACGGTGCGTCCCCAGATCCCATTCTAACAATGACCAACTTGTTCAATCCATTTGGACCTTTGCATATTCCTGGAATTTCAAAGTTGCTTTAACCATATGAAGAAAGTGCATACTTATGAATAGATTGATATATATATATATATATTGAACTCTTATTGAGGGGGTGGGGGCTGATGCTGATCCCTGAATCTGAAGGGGTCTACAAGATAGATGAGTCAAAATCGAGCTGGCAGGTGGTCCTTGGAATAATTTCCTTTTTGGCTTGAAAATATGCTATCTGTTTGTCACGTTCTTCGCAATTGAAGCATTCATTTTAAGATGCACGAGAATTAAGTGGGACATATAAAATAGATATGGCCATGATATTGTGTTAGATAAAAGAGAAATTAGTATGTGAATATATATATATATATATATCAAAAACTAAATTATTTTTAAAAATATAATATGTGGCCTATTTAAATGAATTAAAATTTAATTAAAATTTTAACTGAATGTAACTATTAAAATGTTTTTTAAAAGGAAAAATAATAATTTAAATCTAAACTAGGATTGGTGGTTTTAATATTGGAAGCAGATTACAGAATCTCCTTCCTTCAGCCAATAATTAAGTAAACGTTTCTTATATTTTTCATTCAAAAGTTGTATTTGTACATCTAAAAGGGTTAATTAAAGATAGGTAGTCTAATTAGTATTTTTTTTTCATCCTTTGAAATTAAAAAAAAAAAAAGATAATTTCTTGAATTCAGATATTCAGTCTTATAACTCCACTAAAGACAAAAAAAAAATTACATTGGACCCATATTCTCATCTGAGCGAGTGCAAAATGGGTATAGTTGGGCTACATTTGATTTTAAAAATCGGTTAGCCGTTAAAAGGAGCAGAGAAGCAGCAGGTTTGGGCATCATATATTACATTCCAAAAAATAATTATCCAAAACGCTGCCACGGGTCCTTAACCCACCAAATCCCCTCTTACACCACACCACCCCCAACGCTACATGCAGAGATGAACTCATCCCTTCCAAAGCTTCCTCTCTTTCTCAGACCCTTCATTCTCTCTCTCTTCCTCTCTCTTTCTGCCATCATTTTCATTGTTTCCCTCACTCCCCATCACCGAAGAATAAGCATCGTCTCCCATCAACCCACCAGACCATCTCCCCTCCCCGTCATTAACTCCACCGGAGACCTCCGCGTCCGACCCGGATATTCCTCCTACAATGCATACATCCAGCACCAACTCAACAAGAGCCTCAACCCCAAACTTCGAAAGATTTGGAAAACCCGCGATTGGGACCGGAAAGTCCGCGTCTTTTCCAAGTTCTTCGACTCCTTAAAGCAAAGAAACCTCTTGTTCAACACTTCAAAGGCCCTATCCATCGGAGCACGAGTAGGCCAGGAGGTGGAGGCGCTGAGACGCATCGGCGTGTCCGACTCAATCGGAATAGACCTGGTGCCCTGTCCGCCACTGGTGGTGAAAGGAGACTTCCATGCACAGCCATTCGAGAACGAAACATACGATTTTGAGTTCTCAAACGTGTTTGACCATGCTCTATATCCATGGAAATTTGCGGGGGAGATCGAACGGACGTTAAAGGGAGGAGGGATATGCGTATTACACGTGGCGTTATCGCGAAGGGCGGATAAGTATTCGGCAAATGATTTGTACAGTGTGGGGCCATTGGTGGAGCTGTTCAAGGAGTCGGAGTTGATAGAGGTGAAGAAGGTGGATGGGTTTGGGCTGGACACTGAGGTTGTCTTCAGGAAAAAGCCTCAGCCGACCACCAATGTCCGGCTCCATTGATTTATTACTAATTATTAATTTAAAATGGTATGTGTGTTCTTGAGTTGACGTATGAACATGTGCTATTAAGTTTTATTTTTGTTGATAAATGAATAATGATGATCATATGCTTGCCAGTTCAATGAAACACCTAACATGCTTTGCCAACTTCTCAACCAGTTAATCATGAAAATTTATAATATTACCTCATAAATATCAAACACTTATAGAATAAAATATAAGCAGGATTTGGAGTAGGGACAAACGGATATAATAATGTCTGGGGAAGGGACTAGAGGGGACCAGTAACTTATTCCTCATAATTAATTAAGTTTAAGACAACCTACAATAAACTAAAACATGTGTGTGTGTGTGTGTGTGGGTGGGGAGGGGGGGGTTGGAACAGTGTGCATGAAAGCTAGCTAGCTGTGGATAAGAATAATACGTTATATGGCCACGATAAGGATAAGAAAAGCAAAGCATCAGTCTTCTAACAACCCACTATTCTATTCTATAACGATGGAACAGGGTTCTACTCTTATATATTAACAAGAGTAAGTAAATTTGTATCGAAGAGAAAGGCATTTCCTCCATGCTTGAGCTTTAAATGCATAGCTTCAAAGTCTGAAATTGAAGGACCACCTCCCCTGCAGACAGACAGGGTATATGATATGATATGCTAATGTGCCATTTTCCCACTAATGCTACCATTAATTTCTAGCGGCAGCCATCAACATCACCACTCTGCGCATGTCCTTTTTATTGGGTCTAATTTTATCGTTTTCATGTAAGCCTTAACTTTCTTGTTTGTTTTTTCCTTTCACTAGTTTAATCTTAACAATGCTTCACGGGTTTCATCCCTCACCTGCTCGCTTCGAGTACTGGAGAATACCGTAAAGATATCTTGGCCTCATTATCCTGTGTAGCGTAGCCTGAGGCTGAGCTAGCTAACACATTGATTAAAATAGATAGACCTAATTGAGGGATAACTTGATTCAAATAAGCCTTTACGTTGCTTGTATAGGCAAAGATGCTTGCTTAAGATGTGTGTTAACTTTATATTTTTTATTTGAAAAGGCAAATGTTTTATTTCTCGAAAAAACAGACATGATTATTATGTATGATAATATAACTGAAGAGAAATTAATGACATTTATTCTTTAGAAAACGGCAAGAAGCATAACTAAAATACAAAAATAGTGTAATAGTATAGGCGGCTTTGTTTTATTTGAAGGTCAAAAACCGGGCTAGATAATAAATAAAAGATAAGAATCTTACAAAAAGAAGCGGGGGAATCAGTCATACAGTTGAGAGCATAACATGATCTAGCTGACACATTGATTTTCAAGAAGACTTCCACAGAATGCCAAATCAAAACGCTCTTCTGGAGGATCTCCAATGCAATCAAACACTGCATCTGCATTTAAGAAGTCCTCATCCGCTGTGTAACTGTAAAAGTAAAACAACATTAACATTAATACGGTAATATCATGGCTAATTTTTAACTCACATATCTTGAAAATCATAATGACATGTCAAACTATGAGATTATCTTCCTCCTTCAAAATGCTTCACTTGACACAAGCAATTTCAGTTCCCAAACTAGTACAACCCAAGATTTTCCAATTTCTACTTGTAGAACTTTCCTACATGACATGGAAACCTTCTCCCATCTCGTGCTAGACAGTGCTTTCCAGTTCATGAGGAAGGTTCGAGCAGCCATTTACAGATGTTTCCTACATAGAGCAGTGCAAGATCACCCGACCTAACTTGCCCATTTAACCATGAAGAGTTTAGAGGAGCAGAGAAGCTTCTTGGCTCTACAACCGGGTCTTAAACTCGAGTATGGTTTGAAGAATCTTGTTTCTCTGCCCCTCATATGGAGATGAAAGAGAAGTCAAATCAAGCCAACATTGGCTCATGGCGTCCATAAATCAAGTTCCAGAAATGTGGAAAAAAAGAAACTTGAGTACGAGTGATCTAAGGATTCACATGGATTACTTTGATCATGACACAATAAGCAGCCACTATGGAGCTTTAGTTGCCTTACATTCTCAAGATTAAGACTTCAGAAAGCTCGGATTGCAAATTAGACTTCTATAAATCTCATCTGTACATCATACAAAAAAATTTGTTCCCTCGTGCTATAATCAACCAAGGATTTGAGAAATGTTTTCGCTTATTTTTTCTTTTTAAGTATTTAAAAATGGAGGGCAATTAAAAATTAAACTGATATATTCAAGTTTTTCATGTTAAGCAGGAAAGTAAGAGGCAAGAAGTCTGCTTATACAGTATAAAGTAACATACCCACTCCTTGTTACTATGCACTTCATTCCAGCAGCTTTGGCAGCTGCAAGACCAATTGCACTGTCTTCAATCACTACGCAACTGCAGAAATGCAGAACATGAGTTTTTGCTCTCAACTAATAGATGCTTGTTATTTCTAAATCATTGCGAAGAGAAGAATATAAGGTACAGAACACACAGCAGGACAATTCAGAAGTATGAAATTACTAGCAGTACACTTGAACTTGGGATGACTTGGTTGATTATATATCTCAGACAATTCATATTTAGTGCACATATATTATTAATCCCTTCGCAATTTCATCTAAAGCATTTTCAATGAAACGTAACCTTATTGCCTATTATGACATAAAATATGTGAAGTCATACCTTGAAGGATCAACACCCAGAGTGTTGGCTGCTAATGTGTATATGGCCTGTTAGGAACAATCAAACATCGTTGTGATCAGCAGCACAGCACATGACCTCATTGTTTATAACCATTAGTGAGATTAATGATGAAGTCAAGCTGAGTGAAGAGTAAAAGGATATTCCATAAACTGCATAATGAAAACTGAAAAATTTTCAGTTTCAGTACTGATTGAAATGAGATGAACTCAGCAGATCTTAGAATATGATGTATGGCACCACAAAAATCCATTTGGAGATGATCATATGCACTGTATGATGAACTTGTGGCTGCAATCAAATAAAACTGGAATTGAAAGGTAGTGCTTCCATATAAAGCATACCGGGTCAGGCTTTTTACGGAGAACCACATCTCCTGCAAATACCTTGATCTTCTCTGCTCTCTCAGGTCCCAGCAAACATGAAACTACGGCAGAGACCTGAATCGAGTCATATGGTTTAGTCGCCAAAGTGAGAGATGGACTCGAGTAGAGGTACTAGCACCAACACAATTTAACAATGCACTCACATAATCACAATAACAAGTATTGTAAGTTCAGAGCAAATAAATTTGAACAATGTAAAAGATAACATAGCAAAAATGATCTCATGGATTCGTATCAAATGAAAGCCCTCACTACGCTTATTCATAAAAATATTAGCAATAGTTTAAATCACAGTTGTGGCTGTTGTTCACCATTGCAGTGTGGTCAAGTTTAGCAGACTGTTACACCTGTGATTCTCAAGTATATTTCGCCAAACTAATTGCAACATTTTGGTAGGCCAAAAAACTGATATATGATGGCTGTGAAATTACATCACACCCATTATTTAAAACTTGGTTTCTTAAGAAAATAAATCTTAGACCAGCGATATTTGACACTTTTCCATATTTAATATCCCCTGCAAATTGTTCTTAATCATGTTTAACAAATTGCTTTAGCAAATAGTAGAACCTGATTGTGCATACCGCCTTCTCAACTGAAGTGCTGCAGACAGCAACTTTGACTCCTTTTGCCAAAGCTTGATCAACCAGCCTGTAAAATTTAATAAGAGAACCATCTGATTTTGGTTGGACCATATCCATATTTGCACAATGGAACTGATGCAGGGAAAACTAATATATATTGCATAATTATAGTTCCTCATTAATAAAAATGTCACCATAACCCTGTAGATTGAAGAGGAATTCCAGAGCCTGAACAATTTATGGTTTAGCGATTGTTAGCTTCAACTTTAGCCGAGGAGTGGGAGATGCTGCATTCCTCATCAACTTCAAAGATTGCGTAGAACACAGAATTTTATTAAGCGAAGGGGCCAATCATTCTTTCTATCACAGGTAGGAATGTGAAGAAACCAGCATTTACAGGATAATTTCATTGATAATCACTTGGAGAAATGCTTATCATTAGTTGATCCATTCACAAGGATGAGAATGGATTTGATTCCAATAAATAAAATTATTCATTAAGCTAGCAAATATTTATGTAAGTTTAAGAAGCACAATAATCTATGTGCAAGATTTAGCCTCTGTTATGTGAAGTAAACGAAATAAAAGCAAGAAGCATATATCAAATGTTAACAGATAAGCAAAAGATCTGGTAGTGACCAACTTTGCAACGCCTGGACGAAGAGGTAACAACTTCTTCTCAATAAGGGCCATGAACAACTCTGTCTTTCGCTTATGAAGAGAAGCTATAAATTCTTTTCGCTCTTCTTCACTCTTTGGAGCCTTTTCTGGCCAGCCAGTCTTGTTAAAGTAGGCTGTCATCCTACAAACAAGAGAATGAACTGAAAATCAATTCATTCATGCATAGGTAACACAACCTAGTTCAGGCTTCACAAGCATACATATAGGAGAAATAAAATGAATACTGCAAAGTATAGTTAGTGCTCAAAAAGGAAACTGTCAACATACTTGAATCGAAAAAATAAGAAACTGGTGAGGGCAAACATACCTTTCTTTTCCACCTGCAATTTTGAGCAACTCGGCATACAAATCCACATCCCATGTTACCCCCAATTCTTTCTGTGAAATCAATTATAAGTTGATATCAGCCCATGAAACCCAAAGGCATCTATACTCTATAGTAACATCTACTTCTAATCCGATACAAGTAAAGCTAATTCCTCAGGATCACACTTCTCTCCCTTCTCCATTTACTTGCTACCAAACATTTATAGTAATCAAGTAATTCAAAAAGTGAAACGTGATTTAAAGATAAAAATGAAATCTCCATGACCACAAAAATCAAAGCCCTCTCTCAAAAACTATGCAAATATGTCAAACTCTCTTCTAATTCAAGAGCAAAGAACAAGTGAATCACAGTCAGAGAGCAATAAATACAAGCAATTTACAAAAGCAGATAATAAAATAAAAAGAAGGGAAATGTATAATTACTTCAGTGAAAGTATCGTTGAAGGAAACCCGGTGACCATCTTTCTCAGTATCAACGAGCACTCCATCGCAGTCGAAGAGAAGAGCCGACGGAAGAACAGAAGAAGCAGCAGCTAAGCAAGTGAACCCACTAGAAGTTCTTTTCTTGGTAATAGATTTTGATCTTAGTGTCCTGTGGGCACACACGTTTGTATCCAACAAAGCAGACGATAAGTTGGGTTGATGGCATTTAATTGAAGACTTGGTTTCAGTGGAGAAAGATGCAGAAGAAATGGAAGAAGAAACTGCAGAAAAGGAAAGAGAGATAGTCATTGAAGCCATTGGAGTCTCTCTCTTCCTTCTTCCTTTAAGACTGTTTTGTCAGTTTTTTGGTTTGGTCCGTTGTTTACGGTTCTGAGTAACCAACTTATCCTTCAATCAAAGATGCAAAAATGCACCGTCGCGCGTCTCGTAATCTATTGTTGGATTGAATCTGCGGCTAATTTCACACGTGGCTTGCTTGATTTCCTATTGGCAATTAAAAATTTAGTTTTTATTTTTATTTTACAAAGAAAATATGAATGTTTGACTGTATTCAATTTTGATGGTTTTTTTTATTACTATATGTTCAATTAATTTTTTATAATAAATAAATAAATAAATTTTAATTCAATTATATTTTGTAAATATTATAAATTATATATGTTAATAGTAATTAAAAGAAAAAATTATATATTAATGAATTGATAATAAAGCCCAGAACGAAACAAGAAGATGGTGTTGGAGCCAGAAAGAGCCGTTGAAGCTTATTACATTGGAACGATAATAGCTTGTTTCTTCGACTCAAGAGCAACTGGCCTGAGCTCTCCAGGTTCGTCTTTAATTTGACCCTGATGTGACTGCCATAAGGGTGCCTTTCTCTCTCTCTCACCCATCTATTGTGTATAGGATTCCAGAGTTTATAAATGTTCTCAACAAGAAATGGGTGTTTCCTGATTGAGTCCATGAAGGGAAACTTCGTACTGGGTAATTAATGTCAAAGTATGTAATGAGATATGGGTCTTAGATGGTAACGCTTCTGGCTGTGCTCTTTTTTATTCAATCCTCCCACCCCCTAGATTTGAAGAAAGTAATATTCTTTTGTGTGAAGGGGAAATTAAAGAAGGAATTGAAACTAACCAGAGTCTAAACTTCCGGATTAGAATTGAGTTGCCCAGCGTGGGTTTCTCTCATCAACCTGAGTGAGATTGTAAATTTTTTTTTTTTTTGGGGAAGATCTATGGGGTTATTTGAAAGGATTTAGGTTTAATTAGTTCTGCTGTGATTTCTTGGTTTGCTAGTTTTGCAAGTTTTAAGCTTGAATAGATAGGATAATAGTGAGAGATCTGAGTTTTTTGGTTGTCCTTCATCGTGTAGTGGTGCTTCAGAAGGGCTTAAAAATCTACTTTTTCCGTGGGAAAATTTCATCCGTTTGTACAATCTAAGCATCTCAAGTTTCCCTAAGTTGTGTCTGCTTCCTAGACGGCTGACCATTCAAGAAGCCATGGATCACGAGTCTCCTTTGTTGATGCAGGTCATGGTTTATTTGTCAGCCTAAAACTCTTATACTGCACAATAAAAACTAATAAATTTTGAATTAGTGATTCGGCACTATTAACAGATTAAATCTGAGATTGCGATTATGAAAGTGATTATGGAGAATCAAATTGATATGTGTGGCCTTTTTTTTTTTAGAACAACTAGGTTGATCTTGAAAAAGGGATGCTGCTTGCTCATGATTGGAGGAGTGTTTCAGCATTGGAATCTCAATATCGTAAAATCTCCTTTTTCAGGTTCTGTTGCTAACTATTGCATGCGTTGCATTAATAAACTGTTTACTGCCACGTACCTCACGTGCATGTGGTGTAATAAAAATAATTGTAATTATTGCTTGAACCCAATAGTAAAAGTTATTTTGATATTTTTAAATTAATAAGAAATGATGGCGTGGAGAACAATGATGCCGAGGTGATGTCATCAATGACGATAAGTTGATGGCAATGGTACTCTCACGAAATGTAAAAGTTATTCAATAAAATATATTTTTAATTTTTTTAATATTAAATAATAATTATAATTAAATACTAAAAATTAATTTCTTAAAGATATATCGATTTTCAAAATAGAATCTTCTAAATTTTAATAAGATAACTAAATCACTGTTATTAAGGTTTAAATATATTTATATATTTTTTTTAAATTATGTGTTTATTAGTAAATATATGTTTTAAAATAATTTATTATATAATAATTTGGAAGTAGTAAATTAAGAAAAAAAAGAGATATGATATTAAAGAAACCGTAAAAAGGCCTTAATTGCAATTTTGAAGGTCAAAAGTTGATAGAGACAATGAGGAACAATGATTTATTTGTAAGAGACATTTCTTTCAGTTATAATTCGTCAAAAGGGTTGACAATCTG
>CAOGCB010617861.1:0-23180 GCA_948266635.1 Cnidoscolus chayamansa
TTTTCCTTCCCTGCTCATTTTCTTCTTGTCTCTTGTACGTAAAATGATGAACAGCTTAAAGAGCTTCCATTGACCCAATGCTCACGTCTCTGCCCTTTAATAGAGGAAATAAATAAATAAATAAATAAAACTCTCATAAAAATACTAATTATTTACCATTGATTTTGATGATCAAATTACCGACGAATTTCATAATTATTTTTTCAATTTTTGTATAGTAAAATTTGAACATATAAATTTTTAATTTAAGTGAAAATATAAAAAATAAAATATTAAATTATAAAATATAGAAATATATTTGCTAATTTTGATATAATTTAAGGATGAAAAGATAATTTATATAAAAAATAAGGACAATAATAATTTAGTATTATAATGAAGTTGGTTAATTGGTCCCCAAGATAACATGTCAGATGATGGTGATTTTGTTCGTCGTATAGTCATCAGATTACATAATAGGTAATATAAAATATCTCTTAATTATTCATTTTCTGTTTGGCATCATGGAAAATATAGACAAAAGTATAGATGGACAATTATATGAACGTCAAGAATTTGTTAGGTGAAGATGCTCTAAGCTCTTAAATTAGAGACTCCCAATTCTGTTTTCCTTCAGTTAAAAAAAAAAACATTGCTCACAGTGATATTATTAAAATTGTAAATAAGTTTGATTTATAAAATATTTTTTTCAAATTCATAGGATTAAATTTAATTTAATTAATAAATAAATTAATTCAAACATTTTAGTGATATAACACCCCCGACTTAGCAAAACAGTCATTAAGATGTGCCACCTCGTTACAGTACTCAACGATAACAAACAATAATAATTAAATAAATATTCAAAATACTATTCTTATATTATAATGTAAGTTCAGTGTTACAAAAAAAAATTATTTTTTTACATCGTAAATTTCCTAATTGTATATGCCAAAAAGAGACAACATTATTAATTACAACATTGAATGGGAGACTCAATCAATCAGTAGAATACCTTGTGCTAATTAGTAGAGCCGAAGAGAACAGTATAATGAGTATAATGAGATTGTAGCCAATCAGGTGGAAACACAACAGACTAAACCACTTAATATCTCAGTTCCATAAATTTTTTTCAATACCATTTATGTCTATATTGCATTTATCACTTGGTAACAACAAGCAACAACAACAACAATAAAGTCTTAATTCCAAATAAGTTGAAGTTGGCTGTATGAATCATTTAACAAATAAACTCCCGGGTAATATCCAATCACACGCCTTAGACTCCTTCCATTACTCGGATTTTACGTCTCTATTCAAGTCTATTACTAACTAAATTCGCACCAATATTTAAGGCTCGTAAGTCTCTGTCTATTACTACCTTCCAAACTGTCCTATGTCCATCTCGACCTTTCTTAGCCCCATCAACCATCAGGTTCTCTCCCTTGCAGACCGCCGCATTAGGAGGTCTCCTTAAAATATGCCCAAACCATCTAAGTCTTCCTTCTCTCACCTTATCACCAACCTCCACTATCTGTACTTTCTGCCGAATATGTTCATTCTTAATTTTATCCAATCTAGTATGACCACACATTTATCTTAACATTCTCATTTCTATCATGCTCATCTTATGAATATATTGCCCTATAGGTGCCCAACACTCACTACCATATAGCATCGCAAGTCGAACAACAGTCCTATAGAATTTACCTTTCACCTTCAATGGTATTTTCCCAACAAATTTTGATAAGGATTCAAAATTTTGATAAGTTTATATTACCAACAAGGAAAAAGAACAAATTTTGATAAGGATTCAAGTATCTAAAACAGCAATAACAAGCATAAAAGGATGTTATCGTTGCAGGCATTAAGCTATTTTGCATGTCCTCCATTTCTCAAACTATCAGATGCCATTGAAGAACAATTTGGACACAATGAAATTATACAATATGCACATCCAATTAGATACAAGTAAAGCTCCCAAGAATCCTATCACAAGTGCACAGAAACTGTAACAGATTACATGCTGGAGGAGACTAGCAAACATCATTTCCGAGGTGTTATGATGATATTATCATTTATCACCATGTTTTATGCCTCTCAAAATAAAATGGTGTGCAATCAATATTAACAAACTTTTGGTTGCTCCACATTAAGATGAAAACAAATTAAAAATATAGACGCAAGCAATACCAAATTTCTTTTTTTTTACCAACAACAAATATGAAGACAAAATCTACACTTTAATGGAGAAAATTTCATGCTTATTTTCATGCTAGAAACAGGACACAGCAATATCATTACTTAGCCACTACTCTACCAGGTTTTCTACTCAGTATATAAGAAAATAGAATCTCAAAGTTTTTGCAATTTATGAAAGAAACTATAAACAGAAAAAGTACCATAACTTGAACTGAAACTTTGAAAATTCTCCATGATTTGATTTTTGCTGGTGATTATTTCTCTTATGCTCAGAGGTATTGATTTTTCCCGTTCAGTAAATCATGTCAAATTGTTTGCTGCAGACCACAATTGTAACGCTACTAAGTTGCACAGCCAGAATAGCTTAATGTCTGAATACATAAAACTTTATTGCATGTCAAACCCAGAACATAGGCTCTAACAACCAGAGAGCACATTGCATTCATCCACATTAAACATTCACAAAACTATAACATCAAATGACGAAACAAAAAGGCTAAAACTTCGCTGTCAAAGAATCAGTTGAGAGTAAATACAAAGAAAATTAAAACAAGTACTCACATACCTCCAAAAATTGTTAGTAGGATTAGGAGGGAATTTCGAAATATCCATGCAACATGCCCTCATGACCCATTGAGTACAGCTTCTCTTGAATGAGCTGGTCAGTCAATGAATTATTTTTACAACTGGGTGAGTTCCTGTGGATTTTCCATAGACTGCCTAAGTATATATTCTGCTCTCCTCTTCTTATCATCCCTGTCCTCATCTCGCCCTAACCAATGACCTACTCTCCCTCCGCCCTTTCTTGAAAGACTCAAATCCAAAGGTTCACCTAATAACTTCTTCCCAGTTTTAAATTTAAAATTCACCGCAGGCCTCTTTTCAGGAAGCAACCTCCTCTCACTATCTCGACCATCAGCAAGGCCCGCTTCCTTTGCAGCTTCAATAGCAGGTGCAAATGCCTCCATCAAACAAACATTGTTTTTTAGCTTGTCTGGCATCACAACAGCGGAAACATCCTTCTCTTCAGGTTTCAAAGGCGTGGAAAGAAATGGGTTAGACTCAAGTACTCCTAATTCCTTAACATTGTTATTACTTGCATCTGATGAAGAAGCTCCTGCTGAGCCATTGCTCACCAACCTCTGCTGCAAACTCAACAAGGCTCTTTCCGCCTTTCTTCTCTGCCTTGCTTGTTCTATTTTTTCTGCACGAGGATCCACGACCCTCTCATTCCACATAGGAGTGCGGATGTAGGTGTGAGGATCAGGAAAAGCCGGCAACCATGCCGGGATATGCTTCCCAGGCGGTGTTTCATTCATGTTTAAAAAACTAGGAATTAATCTCTTATCCCTGACAACTGGAAAAGGTGGCACTGGTTGAGCGAAAGGGATCTCGTCAGTAGAACCCACAAATTCAATTATCTCCTTGACAGCACCCGAACTAACAACACAATTGCCATAATTTGACGCACCCGAAAATCCTCGCGGTGCACCCATATCTTCAAAACCTCGAACTATGTCAAACAAATTACATTGGGTTCTACCTGATAAATTAGCGTGAGAGCTTGCAGTCTTTCCAAGATCAAGGAGGTAACGAATTGTAACATCAGTGAGAGCATCCAAAGCCGACTGTTTGAATCCCTGAAATCCCACGGTCTCACATATTTGCGCCACTGCCATTCTCGAAACCGCGCGACCAAAGTTATCAGCTTTAGGCCTTCCCTGTGTACTCTGTGCACCTCCATTGCTCATATTTGAACCCTCATGTCAAAGATACTCCATTACTCACCCACCAATTGAAACACGAGAAACCCAAGAATCATCCAGTCACAAAATTTTCCATGGAAAACAAACAGATAAAAAGACGCAAGCTAGTTCTTGCAAACAGAAGCTGCATTCAAAAAAGAAAAAAAATCACAAAAGGTAATAAAATTTAAAACAGAAGACGATTATAATTCGATCCTTTAAGAAGTAGAAAAGGAAATTGGGATAGTTGAACTATGACATAGGGTTTACTATAAACCCTAAATGAGGAGGAAATTTCCAGGTTTAGAGTAGATATAGAGGGAAGTTAGATATTTGGAGGGAAAATGAATGAAGATAGAAAAATTATTGGGTTGGGTTGGGAACGGAGTGGAAGATCGAGTCGAGAGAGAAGAGATAGAGAGGTGAATCGATCTCGTACGGTAGGGTTTATTTATAGAATCCACTAAACTGGTTTAACGAATAACGGGAAAATTTCCAAATGCTCACTCGCTCGAGTACATAAAAAATTAGAAACGCAGCCTACTCGCTAGTTTCCATAGGCCCCATCAGAGTCAAAAGTCCAGTGGCTTCTAAAGCCCCGTTTGGCATGAATTCAAATTCGAATAGTTTACGGCATTTTTTGCTCAACATTGGAGCAGAGCCCAGTTATAGTTTTATCCCGTTCCGGAATAAGCAATTCTTGTTTAGCATAAGAGTAGCAGTAGAAGAAAAAGAAAAAAGGATGAGCAGATAAGCTGATAAGCAGACAAGCATATAGTGGAAGCAGCGATTGAAGAATTGGCCGTTGGAGCAATGAAGGCGATAATGGAGAAATGATAATGCATACAGATGAGACCCAGGAGCGCCGAATACGGATCCAGACAGCTTTGTCAATATACGATTCGGTCAGTCGCTTTCTCTGCCTTCACCTTCTCCAATCCTGTGGCAGCTCTGTAATCAGTTCAAGTACTCTTTTCTTATCCCTATCCCATTTCTAATTCTGGGGTTTCGATAGTGTTTTACTTTTTTTTCATAGCTTTATTATAGGATTTAGATTGTTATTATGGAGGATTTTTTTTAATTCGCATAGCAAAAATAAACATACACAAATAAACAACCAAATAAATGCAAATGGTATTTGGACCTGAGACCTCTTCGCTCCAGGGCCTAAACAGGAGACTGCTTTAGACTAAGGCCTCATTGGAAGCAATTCTCCTTTGGTTGATTTAATTGGAAGAATGGAATTGAGATTGTGAAAGATTTAATTGAGTTTTGCTTTGATGGGTCAACTCCAGCTTTAGCACCACACCAACTGTATTGTCGTTAGTATGCTAAGATGATTAATGGACTGTATTCTATGTGGGTTCTGCCTCCAAATTGGTTTGCAGAATTTCCCAGAGAAATTGAAGCAAATGCTTCAATACGGATTGCCCTGATACTATTTGTGTATGGCAGGCATTTTATTCATTTCAGCTACCTTACGACCATCTTCTTCTTATTATTTTTATTTTGATAAGCATCACTTCCTTAGAATGTTAAAAGAGAAGCTGTCTTTTTTACAAGGAAAAAACTGGATGATTCCTTTTGCTTTGCAATTGGACAAAAGTTTTTGTCAGCATGAGTGGCAATTGAACAACAGTTTCTGCGTGTATCATTGCTATTAAGATCATTATTAGCCTTGGTGTGGTTAGTGTTACAATTGTCACCATAATTATTACTTGATTGTATAGTATTTCAACTACCATCATTCGGTTTCAATGTTTCTTGATGTTTTTCAATGTGGTGCAGTTGGCAAGAGCTTTTATATTCGAGCAATACCACTGGAAGAAAACAATGAAGAAGCAGCCATATAAATTTTACGGTAAATTAATCATTTAGTTAATATAAACACTGATAGTTTGTCTAGTTTATTTTATTTATAATTGAGAATAATGTTGTCAATGTTAATTCTCAAGTGAAATCTTACTTTATTGCAGTGGAAGGAGATGGACAAAGTAGCTCGAGATTCATATTATTTCAACTGGCCTTGCTACTTCCGATAGCTTAATATTTCAGAATCTTGGTGAATTTTTTTTTAAACAAATGGACCAGCAGGAAATACAAGCTTATGTTCTCACCAGCTTTGTTAGTTGTGCTTTGTACTGGTGGTTCAAGAACCTTCATTATTAGCTCAAAAATGCTTTCTTGCTGAGGTGTATTATTGCATTTGTAATTGTATAGCGTTTTTTTGATGCATACTTTTGTAATAACTGTAGTTACTGTGATAACTAGTCAATGAAGTAAAATGGTTTATGAAGGTGGGGATGTTATCTGAGCTTTATTAGCTCAGTTAGCTCAAGAGTTCTATCGTTCTGAGGTTTCCAAGTCCCTATCGGACCCTGTACAATGCAAAGAAACAAAGAAGTCACCATAGCACAAGGAGAACCATCCATCCAAAAGGCCCAAAATGGGTTTCTTCTCTGCAGGTTGTCCTCACATTTTTACATGAGATGTCTACTAAGAAGATGATAGTTGTCCAGATTTCCTGGTCTGCAATTGAACCAGCATTTTAGAAGTTAAACTTGAAATTGACTGCAGCAATGCGAGCCTCCAAGTTCAGAGCTCTGTTAGCCTCTGCTCTCGCTTTATTCCTGTAATGGAAAATGAATAGGCGATTCACTTTTTCACACTCTTTCCTTTGCTTTCTTATCTCGTTCCATAATTCCCTCTAAGAAATCCCGTGAACGCTTCGTTTTGGCCGAGCTCTTTTCACTACTCTGTAATCTCATCGCCAAATGCAAGTGTTGAACACGCTCCTTTAAATTGCCTGAAGCTGTATACTCCATACTGCATTAATAATCCTATCCACGAAGAAGGAATTCAATTCAGTTGTACGGTTCCACGAAAGGAAGCATGGCCTTTCTTCATCTCCCTTCTTCTCTTCCACTAAGAGCCACCTCGCGTCCTCCATTAACGCTACCCATTAAGGCCTCATCTCTTCACTTCCGGCCAAACTGTCGAGTCCCAAATTTAACCAAAATCAGCAATTGGGTTGTCGATGTTCGATCCAAATCTATGAACTTGCTGCTATCTGGGGCTCTGGCACTTGGTCTCTCTCTCTCAGGCAAGTGCGCTTTGATTAATGCTTCGCTAGGCATCAGTGTTAATAGTTATTTTGCCTTCGTAGTTGATTCATATATATGATTAATTTTCTTGAAATTTCTTTCAAGTAACAAACGTGGGTTCTACTTCTACCTTACAATTGTCATCTTGCTGTTGTGAATTAGATATTTAGATGAACGTGAATTTTTATAATTTGTTAGTTTCTTATACTTTCCCTATACAGTGAATTCTGCTTCTTTGCCATTTCTTAGATTGGCTATTGGTAATAAAAGAGAAAAGTAGCTGTTATATTTGATATGACGATTAACTGATTGTTGTGGATACCTCTTGCTTCAGAGTCATTAGCATTCTACAGAATTAATGCTCTTTTTGCTTTTCCTGCTTTTGGATGAGACAACAAACTTAAAGGGGATAATTTTATAGGAGTTGAATTTGCTGAGGCAAAAGCTGGGGTTAACAAGCCAGAATTGCTTCCTAAAGAGTTTACTACTGTTATAGATGTGGCTGGGTTCCTTTCTGATGGCCAGGTGCTGTTGATTTTATTTAATTTTATTCTGTTGAGGACGGGGTGGGGGCCATTGCCATTTTAGTTGTAGATATTTTAGGTGGTTACTCATTCGGGGATATATATATATATATATTTTGGCATTTAATTCTGCAAAGCTGAGATGGAATATGACTACCAATTGTTACACCAGGCATTGCCAGGTTCTGAACTTTTGTTATTTAATCAGCACATGATTCTGTGTAACTGAAATCTATTCAGTTGGGTATAGGATATTCAAATCTCAGGTTAATGGTCCTCTTTTTCTTCTTATGCTCCTCCTCCTGTTAAGTGGCAGAATTTCACCTGCATTTGCTCTCTCCTTATTGATAATTTACTTTTGTTTCATCATGCACAAGTGCGAGCTTATAAATGTACAAGTTTTGTTTTCAATCATGTGTCATTTATATGGACATCAATAGTTTATATTTCTCTATCATTAGATTCAGGATTCTAAAGCATTTTAGCTTCCGCAAGAACACATTCCATGTATTTCAAATCTCAAGTTTTCCACGGTTATGGAAGGTTTGTTCAATATTTTCCAATTATGAAGAAGTTCCATCTTTTCTGCTTCCTAAAAAGGTATCAAGATACTTTGGTTTTCCTTTTTCTAGAGGTTAAATTTCAACAATCATATATAAACTTATTTAGTTTAACAATAAAGTATATAAATTTAATTTGTAACAGTAAAACATGAATTTAAAATTTTATAACAAAAAAAAATACACACGATCTACAATAACTGATTTTCTTTTAATAATTTGATAATAAAACACGATTAGTTTTTATCTCATGTCTTTTAAAATTTATATTCATTTCAATATAATTTTTTTCTTTTTAAATTACTGAAAAATCAATTATTAAAAATCATAAATATTTTTTTGTTATAAAGTGTTAACTTTATATATTCTACTGTTATAAATTAAAATTCATATACTTTATTAGTAAAATAAAATAATAAGTTTCTTGGTGTTATCTATAGTCATACATGAGATGACTCCTAGGTCTTGTTGGCTATCTGAAGGAACAAGCTATCTTCCTTTGTTTCAATTTCTGAGCTACTAAAGGAGCCTTGCTTTAGAATCAAACCCCATTTGCTTTCATATTTGGGTATGAATCAGATATACAAACCTGGGCAGCAATATATATTCCTGAATTAGCCAATGACCTGTGTGGCTTATTGGAACTTGCTTCGGCACAAAATATGGGAGACCCTGGGATTTGGAACCTATAATGCATTAAATATATTATTGGTTAATTTGCATCATTATATCTGTAGCATGATAACTCCTACTATCTGCCAATAGAAGCATCAGGAGCTATCAACCAAGTGTTACAGGCAACTAACAGCATGTAGTCCACCAGATGAATTTAAAAGTATATTCTGCTTATACACAAGGGATAAGCAGGTATATTTTATGATTAATTTGCAGGAGAAAAGACTTGTGCAGGAGATTTCAGACATTGAGAGGGATACTGGATTCAAATTAAGAGTTTTAGCGCAAAATTACCCTGACACACCAGGTATTCTCTTTATCTCAATTCTCAAATGCTTGTCAAAAGTGCTTTTCAACACTGTACACCCCTGAATTTTGGAAGAAACTATAGTAGGTGAATACTCAAATCTTTTACAGGGTTGGCAATCAGAGATTTTTGGCAAGTGGATGATAGAACCGTTGTCTTTGTTGCAGACCCAACCTTTGGTAAACTAATTCAAAGTTTCTAATGCATTATTTTCTCTTGATTTTATTAGCCATTGATGAATTTGATTATTGGACTTTCTTGACCAGGAAATATATTGAACTTCAATGTTGGGGCTTCTGTTGATCTAGACATTCCACGTAGTTTCTGGAGTCGTCTGGCTGGAAAATACGGGAACATGTTTTATTGGAAAGAGAAGGTGAAGTTGCAATGTTGCCTGGATAGTTTTAAAGTTGTCTAGGCTGTCCCCTTAATTTCTTAATAATGTAGAAATTTGACATTAATTGATGGCAATCAGGGGGAGGATGCATCTATTGAAGCGGCTGTGATGGCAATATCCAGTTGCCTGAGAGAACCTGTAGGCCCAAACAACTGCTCTGAGGTAAATTAACTATGGGTATAACGTGCAAGATTCTTTTTGTTCATGCTGTGTAATAATTCGTTCGTGTTGTATAATGCTTTCAAGGTTGTATATATGAGATAGCTTTTTATGTAAACATCAAGCACCAAAGCAATAAATTGTGAATGTTTGTGGAGTAACTAGAAATAACACAATCTATAGTGTCTTAATGTTGCTACTTTCATTGTCAAAATAGAGAATAGAGACAAATTGATTTTTCTGGCTGTTGGTAGGAAGCAGGGAAAAGACCAGATTCAAAGTCAGATACTTTCTTCTGCTTGCACTAGTGCATGAATGCATATTGCAATATACTCTCTTTATTGCAAATTGCTGTTTTTTTATAAAACAAAATATCTGTCTAGAAGACATGCTTGCCATGAACATCTGCATGCACACAAATACACTTGTACATGCTAAATGCTTTTGTATTCTATTGAAGTAAAAGATCTTGAGAACAATTTAGCAATGACGTCTTGCAGCCCAAAAGCTAGTAGTATACGTTTCTCCTGAACTTGATTCTTTTTTCCTGCAAATAACTCTAGATGCACATTCTACAATACTTTTTAAATGTTTATGAGATGTAACATAAAATCCAATCAAGCTTTAGTCTTGAACTAGCTGGAGGATTATTTTACTTGTCAAACAATTATTTAGTAGTTCTCTAATTAGGCACTAACGAATACTCAAGTAACAAAAGAATACATGGTTAGAGGTCATGTCTCTGCTCTAGAAAAGAGAGAACTGCTGTCTTGGAGAACAATGGCACTACCTCTTAGCACTCGTTCATCTCTTTCTCCCTTCACTTAGAATCGTCTGTAATTCTTCAGGTTGACAAGGGACTGCTAGAACTCCCTTCTGCTGTAATCCATATTCCTCTTCAGCTTGCTCCAGTAACTTCATAAATGCTGGATTAGTAAGATGGTACAACCCCACAACGAACCTCTTTGGTTCTCCACCTTTCACTGCAATTACTGCAAAATGGCCTTGCTTCACATCTTCTGGAACCATTTTTTCAGCCTCTGTCTCGTCTTTTAACTTGTTGGCAACGGGACTAGATCCTTTAGATGCTGAATGCTTGAGACCCAGTTGTATCTTTCTAACGAAAAGCTTGAGCTTCATTAAGCCTTTTCCTTTGCTGTTTCTCATGAGATCATAAAAATATGATCAGAACTTGTTGTATAATCTACAATCAACTCGTGTTGAATTTGGGGAGCCTAGAAGGGCATTTATACCAGGTACAGCTGGTAAAGAAAACTTGGAAACACTGCTGAAATTTCTGAAAGATAGCATGGGACCATTTCATATGGTTGTAAACACATATCATTTAATTCAATATTTGATTGTTCATCTTCCATGCTTCTTCTCTATGTGGTGGGGTCTTGAAAACACGGTTTACCTGATGCTTAAGCTTTTACCATCTTAGAGGAACGCTTCTCTAGCCTGAAATCTATATTTTTAACCAATTTATTTATCTGGGTTTAAGGGAAAGAATGCAAGTAGCATAACTACATGGAACTACTAAACTCTTTATACCTCAGATAAATGAAAGAATACCATTTTAGGCTTTATGTTCTTGGACAAATCTTGAACTAGGTTGTTTTTGCTAGGCAATAATTACTCTTTATTCCTTTGTCCATTTAAGAATAGTTGCAGCTAAAATAAACCCCCGGACGAAACATTTCTATACTGACCAATGGAATTTCGTGTCAGCTCTGGTAGACTCGACCTGGTCGGAGTTGGGTTCGAATCTGATTAACTGTTCAACATGGCCCGAATCATATTGAAAAAATATCCTATAGACGGTTGATTCCAGTCCCTCTCTTCGAACTAGTCAGGAATTAAGTCTAGCTTAAGGTGGTCATTTTCAAACTTAGAATTCGTTTTAAACTAAATTATTATTATTATTTAAAAAAATACTAATCATTTCATTTTTATAATTTAATTAATAATTTATATATTTAAAAAAATCAATTAATATTTAAATTATATTTATTTGATAGATAATATGTGTAAAGAAAATATAAGTATTATCATAAATCATTTATATAAATGAGTTCACTCAACGAATATCTAATATATAAAAATTCAATAAATATAATATAGATATTATCTTTAAAACTCAAATTTAATTATATGCTATTTAAATCCATCATATTAAAATTTAATTGGGTTGAGTAGCTGTAAAAATCAAACACAATAACATTTCTAATTAATTGTCTAGTTCAGACTCTCTCTTCTTTTTTTTTTTCTCAAGAATTAATATGTAGTGAAAACAATCGGCTGTTGGATTGAATCAAAACCTGTAACCTTCGTCAAATTGGACCATTTGAACAAGAATCAATTTTAGACGATGGAATTTAGGACTTTCCAAGAACTTAAAAGTTTCAAAGTAGAGCTGGTTTGAAGTTGGACCGTGGCTAGCATTTAATACATTCCTGCATCACTTCCTTCCTCACAAATTTGAATAGTAGCAAGATGGTCACACTTCATTTGAGTGCAAATTGAGACAGTAGGACCCACCTTAAACCACACAACACCCAAAAAACTACAAATCTTGTAAAGAAACCTGGGAGAAAAATAGGCAACCTGAACCCAGAATAACCTTGGAAAATGATTACAAAAGGAGACAGAATGTGGATCAATGTTCGTTCATTGAATTGTCGTTTCATCTGAATCAATGGTTAATGTTCTTTGTTCATTGAATTGTTATTTCCTGTGAAGCTGTGGGATTGGGATCCCATGTATAAGAATGGAGATATACTGTGGGGTGGTGGGACTGTGTGGGGTGTTTTATGTGAACATCTTGTCAGTTCCTGGACGCTTCACTTCTCATCTTGTAAGGACATGTCCTCCTAAAGTTGCTGTTTGATTCCGTACAAAAAGATGAGGTTCATAGTCTTGACAGCCTGGCTATTCTTGTTCTGAGTCATTCACTCCTAGTTGTCTCTTTTGGGCGGTGTGGAAGAGTTTTGACTTACCATTGTCTGGTGACGAAGATATTATTATTTGTGCGTCAGTGTCAAATTGGAGTCTTCAAATATATTTTTACTTTAGATTATTAAAAGACACAGAGAGAGAGAGAGTGAGGGTTCAAGTCTTACACATGAAGAATTTAGGATTAATTAAAGTGAATCCTGATGAAATTCTTGATTTCTAAACATGTTTTGTATTTGATTTTTACCACAATGTTGTATTCTTGAATATTAAACTTGTAATTTTACAAGTATGAGAGATACAACCTCTATATTTCATTTCATATTAGCGCCAATTATTTTAAAGCCAGAGTCAAGCCTGGTCCAGTTGTAGATATAAAGAGCAACAGGAAGATTCATTCACCATTAAATGTGTTTCAGAAGCTTTATTTTCTGATAGTAAGATAGCCTCGCATTTCGTGTTCAAAACTCAGAAAAAATGGCATGGAGCACACTCAACTACACAGCTAGCTTTCACATACCCAAGTTTCATAACAAACTTATCTAATTTCTATTGCAATTTTTTAAAAAATTTATAAAAGAATTTAACTTATGTGGGTAATTTTACACGATAGCAGTGTTTCTCAGTTCCTTCTTTTGCCTTTTCACCTGCATATGACAAACGCTCTCACATCGGAACATCTTATTGGAACAGACATGGGGGGTTGCCTTCAAAAAATCTAGCTCCATCATTTTATAGATTTGAGGTCCATCTCTAACACAATTCACATGTAAATTGATTTTATTTCTATGTTTATTCCCATGTCTAGACATGCAAGTGATCAACACTACAAGAAACAATGTTCAGGTCACACATTCAATCTCCCATGATTTTTCTGCAGATGGTTATGGTAGGGTCTTACCAAAAAAAAAAATTAAAAAACATGTTTTCCACCTTCTGATGAGAGCCTTAAAGAACATTGTGGGTTAATGATTGTGAACGAAGGCAGAATGTAGATGAATAGTTGGGTGATAAAAATAATGGGATTCAACATTTAGATCACTGTGGGATCACATGGTGAGCAAATCATTGAATTGGAGATTGTGGGATGTACTGATTTAGTTGCTTCCCTCACATTCAAGTCACCCACTCATCCTGCAACGACCATGTCCCCTTCCCTGCAGACCACTCTCTGATCCCCTATGATAGGATAAGATTTCTAGTCTTTGCTTCAACCCTTTCCTATATGCATCTTTCTCTCCAAACCCAATGCCAGATCCATTCACCCAAGTTTCCATCCAAGGAACAAAGAAAAAAAATCATGTATCATGTCAATGGCAAGAACAACAATTGAACTTTTAATCTCACCATAGCTGAAATTGACTATACGAATCATTCTCATCAACAAATTCCGTTTGAAACTAATGTTGATCATGTGAATAACATGCATGCGGATAGATATACATCTACGGATAATTGCTATGTAAATACTAAATAATAAGCTCTTAATGATGTTGAGATCATCTACCGAATATAAAATTTTAAGTTCAAGCTCTAATTGAATCATGATGCCAATATCACTGAATCAGAATAACATTAGTTGTTCCTGCAGTTAAACTCTTTTATGTTATAATAGATGCTTATACATTGCAGAGATATGATGTGATTGATCTCAACTCCAATAGATCTTCACAATGTGAAATATTTTGGGGAGAGGAGAAAAAGGGACTTCAGAATAACAAATTCATTCAAAAAAACCTCAAAAGGCAAGGATAGAGCCTAGTCTAGAAGGAATTGCAAGACGATCCAAAAAGCACAAAACCTTAGCAACTTGTTTTTTAACCTGCTAATATGAGAATTAAGAAACATTGGCACAAGCAAACTACACTGCCCTACTGGCTAATCTTGCGAAATAATTACTCGGTGCTTGATATACATTGGCTTCTCTCACTGAAAAAGAGCTAGTAAGCCACATATTTGCTCGGACGAAATTCCTACGGTCATGATTACTGAGCTTAAGGTACTGATACAATAAATTTAGGTCAAGGATACCGCATTTTATCATACTAAATCAGCTATAAATTACATGATTCCACATATAAATAGTAGTTCATCAAAAACAGCCAGATCAACCGTAACAGGTGGAGAAACACAGGATAACCTCAAAAAAACATCAAAGATAAAATGAAACTGTCAGCAGCTTTCCATCCAAGGACATTCTGCAGCTCATCCGGTTGACAAGGACTTGCAAGAGCCCCTGTATGGGAGATCCAACTTCTTCTAAGCTTGCTAAACCTAATTCACCTAGGACGCCTTTTTGGTTCCCAACCTTCTGTTGCAACCACCATGAAGAAAGAAAGAAAGGCAGGAAGAGAAAAAACTTTTACATAGTTTTCCATCCTCTGAAGCTGATGTCTTTACTCTTCTTCTATTATCTTTCTCCTTTCCTTCTTCTGTTTCTTTTCCTCTTCTATGCTTTTCTCCTTTTCAGGTTGCATGTTTTGCAAATCAGTTGGGTTTTTTACCTGCTAACCTGCTGCAATTTTTCTGCTTTTACGTGTATCAGTTTTTCATCTCTTTTTTTTTCTTCTTTCCTTCTTTTGCTGCTCATCTGCTGCCATTTTTCTGATTTCACATGCCTATTTTTTTCCATTTTTCCCCCTTGTATCCTTCTTTTTGCTGCTCACCTGCTGCAATTTTTTTATCAAATGCTGCTCACCTGCTGGCTGCTGCAGTTTTTTAATCAAATGCTGGGGTTGTAAAGTCTATGTATGAGAAGGGTAATTGACTAAGATGTAATCATGTGTATTGTTGACAAATATGCTAATTTTAATTGGCTAAGTACTAATGTTAATGAGATAATGATATTGTTGTAGGAATATGGGTTTAAAAAATCTAATGTTGGTGGGGCTAAACTATTAGTCGTTTATTTTATTTATTTGAATTATTCTCTTAAATTATAATTGTTATTTTTATACTAGTAGTTTATTTTTATAATTATTTGTTACTTATTATTACTGTTCAAATTTATAAGAATTTCAAGTTTTTGTGCTTCATGTCTCTAAATCAAGTGCTCTGCGCTTGCGCCTAGGCTTCAAGGCCCCTTGGCGCCTTGTGCACCTTGAACCTTTTAAAAGTATGCTAACATCTACTGCAAATTCTCGAAACAGTGATGGATAGTGGGGCATTGCATGTGAGGCTTCATGAATCTTCCAGTCAATTGCTTCCTGTTTATTGATTGAGTTTCACTTCTTTGATATCCTGTATTTTGATACCTGCACTAAGGGGGTCTACTTCAAACTTTTTACTGGTAAGACAAAAAGATACCCATAACTTCTAGCCATTTATGTCTCATCTTCTCAATGTAGAAGAGTAAATATGCCATCCATTTACTAAATGCTGGACTAGCCCTGGGCACTGGCTAAAATAATAATGATTTGAAAACAGAGAGGAAGAGAAAGAAAGAAAACACTAAATTACATAGGAGAATTCTACTATTTGTCGTCAAGGAACTCCATGAAAATACACCAGCTTTGATTTGGATTAATGGCCATTGCACTACTAGAGAAAGCACAGTCTACAATGTATATGTATAAAAAAATCCTAAGAAAACGTAAAGTAGAAGTAGGGTCTTTAAGCTACCTTCCAATAAGAGGCTTGACAATGAAAACTTAAGATGGGGAAGATAAAGGTCTCTCTAAAAATTAGTTAGGAAATAAGAACTTGCTCCTGAGCTAAAGTACGCCAAAGTCGCACCACATACTTCATTTGAAGTCTAGATTTAGAAGCTGGATAACTGGAACAGCTATTCCAGCTATCCACTTGCTAATGCCCTATACCCACTTAGCAAGGACAGCAAGAATGCGTAAACATACCTCAGGAAGAATGTCTGAGTAGTAAACTGCTAACAAACTACAGGTTCAGCAACAACAATTAATAATGTGAACTAAAAGTGTAGGACAAGATGCCTTCTGCTTTCAGGCCATGCATGTGAGTGCATCATCCTATGACCTATGTCTTTTCGTTGTTGCAGGCACACAACGTGATCAGTTTGCAACCATTTACGCAGTGAATAACTCAAAGTTCTGGGTATTCAACTTGTCACAAAGAACATGCTTTTGACAAGCATCTGCGAAGGGAAGAAAAAGGACAACTACAGCCAATGATGAAAAATAGGACCACAGCTATGCCACTGCATAGACAAATAGTACCAACAGTTATATCATACTAGATTTCATTTTATACACTAATCAGGCACAAAAATTAAACTCTAGAAGCTTTGACAAAAAGAATTGTTAGTGAGCATTGCCATTTTCCTTTTCCAGTTTCAAATAATCATCTGAAGCTCAATAAACCCACAAGTGACTTAAATTACTCTCATTTGCTCAAAAACAATTCTCCCCAGCCAGCTAAAGCAGCTTTACCAATCCTAATGCCCTGCTTTTACTAAGTTTTCTGCTGCCACAACATACCTTTTGCTGTGCATGAACTAGTAAAATCTACCCTCTAAAAATCTACTGCAGCTTTTCAGATGATAAACCCAAATATTTCATCATAATCATCAACACCACCCATAGAGGAAGCATAAATGTAACTTGAACTTGTACAGAATATATATACTTGTACAGAATATATATCCTGTAACTAGCCTCAAAATCTCTTAACCTTAAAACTTAATATGCTTAGTTTTAAAGTTATTTTTGCATGAGTTCACCATGGAAAGTGAAATTTGTGCACACATGGTAGAGATCATAAAGAAGGAAAGGCAAAAGGAAATCATAGAAAGTGGACATGGTCATAAGAATGAGTAAATTGCAATTAACGAACTCAAATTTATCACTCTCTATATTTCTTCTTTAGCCGAGTAGTTTATATGGTTAACAGCATATAAAATATAATCTTGATAATTTATAAAAGAATAGAAGAAATAAAATGAGATAACCATCCAAATCCAATTTCTTCACAGGACAGGAATGAAATGGGAATGACATCGCCAGCATCACCCCATTCCAATCCCATAACTAAATATCATGTGCCCTTGGCCTTCCTTGCCTTTCTATCCATGGACAAACACATGCCTACATAATCATAATTAATCTAGAAGTTTAATCTCGGCTAGAAATATGATATGCAAATATGTTTTTTTCAGTGTGAACAACGTACTAAAGCATACCAATACCAGAGCCAGACAATTCAAATGTTGATTGGAAGACCAAGTGTGACAAACTTCATTTAGATATATGTGATTATTTTAATTTGAAGTACTGCTTAGACAAGAACATTATTTTCTACTCATTGAAATGCCAAAAAAATACTCACTACAACAAAAATTGGAACGCGAATTAGATAATTGAATTTACATGAATTCAGAAAGTAGTTCATCATCATATTATTAAATATGGTGATCAGTGATTCAACAGTCAGAACCACAATAATGACATGCATATCCTCCTAATTTCATGCAGTTCTAAGAATCCAATTCAAAAGCATATTCACATGGATGGATCAAACCGTTGGTTTGCGCTGGAACTCAGTTCCATGGTAATCATCGGAAGGAAACACCTGGAAGCCAGTAACTATAGCATCAGGTGGACCACGGCGACACCTCTGCTCCATCTCTTGCACTTTATCAGCATCCCCGGAGAAGAGTGCTTCCACAGAACCATCCCTCCTATTCCTGACCCAACCTTTCAACCCCAACTGGGTGGCATTCTCCACTGTCCAGTTTCTATAGAACACTCCTTGCACCCTCCCCTTGATTACTGCCCTCACCTACACATCCAAAAAAACGAGAACCCATAAACTTCAAGATGACCAAGTAGCACATCAAATAAATTGATCGAACAGAAAAAACATATTTTTTCCCATGGAATTAACCAACCAACTAAAGCAATCAAAACCCATCATTGAAAATCAATTTCCTTTCCACTTGTAACAAATTCCCATTAAATTTATAGCACTGAATAGCAACATACCGTTTTTGTAGAGGATGTAGACTGAGGTGGGTCAGAAGTAGATTGAGGAGGAGTGGTCATGGAGGACAAAGGAGATCGAAGATGAGGAAGACGAGATTGGAACAAAGAGCAAAGAGAAGGACAAGAAATAAGAGAAGTAGAGCAAACCGAAATAGAAGAACAAAGAGAATAAGAGCGATTATAAGAGAGAATGGAGAATCTAGGACGAAGACCAGCATTCTGGGGGATGTGTGAATTGATCCATTTTTGTCGAAGGTAGGCGCGAGATATGGGGAATCTAGTGGTGGTTCCCGTGTGGGTGTGGAATAGTGGAGCGAGCGATGGTGGCCTTGCCGATGCCATTCGATATTGTTGACTAAATTCCGATGATTTTATAGGTTGATTTATTTACAGGAATCTGAATCTGACGTTTTCCTGAGTGGGCCTCAGCTCCAGATTATTCTTCATGTGAGAAGAACATAGCAGAAAGTTCTTTCTCTTTTATAATATATATTACTGAAATTTTTATAAGCAATATGTTTCTGTTGGGAATGTCAAATATCAAAATATTATCTTATTTATTTTTGAAAAAAATTATTTTACTTGTTAATCCGAATAATAAAAAAAGTCTAAGCGTGTGATTGGAATATTAACTGTAAATTTATTTATTAAAAGATTCATACAGTCGATATCAATTTATTTAGGACTAAAACTTTGTCATTGTTAATATTGTTCATAAATTTTTTTATTGCTCACTGCAAAGCAAAAAATATATATTTTAATATTTAAATTAATACAAATATAAGCGACTAAGAGAAAATTGACGAAAAGAAAATCACTTTTATTAAAAGAATATGAATATTTTTATACATAAATTATGTTCAATGGTTTAGATAATAAATAAAAAATAATTATCAAATATATGCAGTGAATATTATTAAATAATATATAATGGGCGATTATTAGACAATAAATAAATATAGTAATTGTCTATTCATCATTTTTCTAATACTTATTATATTATTTATATATTTATATCAAATTTATTAAAATTAATAATTAAATTGTAAAAATATTTTTTTTTATCTTAAATATAAAAATTTAGATATCAATTATTTTTAATGAGGAAATATAATATTTTCCTCTAATTTAATTTTATTTTTTTGTAAGATTTTATTTTTCTCTAATTCTCTTTATTTTTTTTAAATAAATAGATGAAATTTATAGTAAATGGGCCAATATCGGTAAATGGGCCCTTAGTAAGTATAAATAGGGATGGGCTCATAAAAATATAACTAATGATTTTATATTTTATTCCATTAATATATAGATTGTATTTTATTTTTATTTTTCAAATTTATTTAATAATTAACACTTTTCACATTTCATAATAAATAAATAAATAAATATACTCAAATTTATAATTTTATTTTTTATATTTAAAAATTAAAATTATTTTATTTTATTTTATTTGTAATAGTTTTAAATATTATTAAAAAAAAAAAAAAAGAAAGAGACGTAAGGAGAATGAGAAAAGGCCAACTGGCGAAGAAAACAGGAATTAGAAGATTATCCATCGCATGCATGCTGCTGCAATTTCAAACACTAAACGTGGAGCTGACGTGGATGGGACCCACTTGATTAAAAAAAATGTCACCTTCTCACATTGTCTGCTGATGTGGTGGCTGCCTCACTGAATTCCTCCACCCTGTGGGTCCTCTCCTGTCGGCTCGATTCCAAATTCAAAAATCAAAACCACTTCAAACGCTCAATATATTTCTAAAAAGAAAGCTTTGACATTTCTCCCAAATCATAGGATTCGATCCGTTTAATTACTCAATAATTAGGTTTCTTTTTTTATAAATAAATTAAATTATTTGTGAATTATTTAATATTTAAATTTATAAAAATTCAATTGAATTCAATTTATTTTTTAAATAAATTAAAGTCAAATTTAATTTTTAAACTCGTTTATTAAATGAGTCAAGCTCGAATTTTTAAATATTCAGTTCTTTAAGATTCAAAAATTCATTTATTTATAAATTGGTAAGTTAGCTCGTTAAAACTTAAAAATTCATTTATTTATAAATTTATGAATTAATTTATTAATATATTTATTTAACTAAAATTGTTTAGTGTTAAAATTATTATTTTAAATTAAAATCATTAACATTATAAAATATATAAATTTTTTTAAATAAATTTATTATTTTTAAACTAAAAATTTTTAAAATTATAAAATAAAAAAAAATATTTAAAATTTAATTGAATAAAAGCTTTATAAAATTAGGCTAATTTATTAAATGAATTCAATTTAAATTTATTAATATTTGACTTGAACTCAAAATAAATTATACTCGAGCTCAAAAAAAATAAAATTTAAAATTTTTAAAATTCAGCTCGGCTCGTTTATATCTCTATTTAAAAATAAATTAATTATATCAATTTTATATAATTAGTATAAAAAATTATAAATTTTAAATTATCGATATAAATTAAAAAAATATATATATAGTAATTAGAATGTGAATGTATGTTTTGGTGAAGAAAAGTGATAATGATCATAGTATGTATGGGTATGACATCCATGAATGGAATGGCATGAAGAATAAGGAAATAGAAGAGATCAACTAACATCCACGTTGGATGGTTAGGAGTCATAGTCATGGCTGAGTCAGAAATGAGACATAATTAATCACTCACCTTCTTCTTTATCTCAATCCATGGTATTACTTTGATGGTGACCATTTCAATCTTTCCATTAACCTTTTTTCTCCTTGGTACCAGATTTTCACAATAAAAAATCCTTTTTATAATTATAAAAAATATTTATTTATTTTTTGAAATTAAAACCCTATATTCTTTTATATCTGTCTTATCTAACTTATTTAATTTTTCCTTTTCTAATATCCATTTCTTTTTTTTTTATCTGATTTTAAATTAAATTTAGTTTAACTGATTTATTTAATTTTAATTAATTTAATAAAACTTTATAATCCCTCAATTCTATCTATTTCTATTTTAATTAATAATAAATAACTTTTCAACTATTGATTTAATTAAAACAATAATATTTAAATTAAACAAATTAATTATAAAAAGGTTAATTAATTAAAATTATTATTGAAATAATTATCATAGATTGAAATAGTTAATAGTTAATATTTAATAATAAATATAATAATAATTTGCATTTAAATGGGTAAAATATTATTTTATTTTTACAATAAAAAATGAAAAGCTATGTGTTGTTATACAATCATGATTAAGACAAAATTCGATTTTTTTCTTTTATTTATTGATGATTAAAGGTATTATTATTCAACCAATATTATTTAAATATTTTTCTACACATATTTTTTTTTATAATATTCTGAAATATAAAAAAGAATTTCGGTAAGAATCATATTGTATGTATATATATAATACATGATTTTTTTTCTTTTAACTTACGTAAAATATAATATAATATTTTTAAAATATTCATATATTTATTTTATTTTATTAGTTTACATAATTAATTTTATAATTATAATAAAAATTAATTAAATTAATTAAAAATTACTATATTATAATTTTATATCATATATTATTATTAATTTTATAATATTTATTTATCTCGTATTATTTATTATATAATTTTAAATTTATATTAATTAATAAAAATATTAAAAAATAAATAGAAAAAATGGGTATTTCAGAAAATCTCATCATTTTCCCCTTTATACATTTATAACTAGTATAAATACATAATTTATAATTGTTAGACCAAGTTATATTAACTATTAATTATATATATTTTATTTTTTTATTATTCTAATATGAACTCAATAAAATATATTTATTATATAACATTATCATTCACATCATGTTAATAAAATTAAAAAAATTAAATTTAAATATATTAAATAATTAATATTTTTTATTAAAAATTAAATAACACCCATAAATTTAAAAATAGAACTGAATTATTGTAAAAAATATAACGATTTTAATAAAGTCTTCTACGAACACATGTTCATATTCGGTATGAGATTTCAAAAAAACAATCAAATAAATAATCGTATTTGATTCACTTAATAATTTACTCGTAATATATTTGGTAAACTCTCGTTCACGTATTAAAATAATGTAATTGAAGGAATACAATAATACCTATTAACAACAAAATTTTATCCGTTTGTAATATATATTTAGTTTAACTAAATATATTTTAATTGTAAATTAATGAAAGCGTGGATGATTAGGTGTTAAGTCACATAATAAGTATTATGACCCACATAATCAATGGTGACAAAATTGAAAATGAACACATTGATGGCGTAATCATAAAGAAAAAAGAAAGAAATAAAGAATCTGGATGATACATGTAAATGTAATTAGAAAATTTGCATTCTGAAGTTTTAATTGATTTTAATTATCCTCTTAATGATTGACTTCTGTATTGTTCTGTTTGGACCTAATAAACCTAACGATATGTATATTATAATTAATCTGTCACTATGCACTCTCCTACAAAAATTACGTCATTAATTTTGCTGGTTTTATGTTTTTGGTGTAGGGTCTCGTTGATTCCGTTGCTGATTTAGAAAGTTTTTGGTGCAGCGTCTCCTTGATTCCGTTGCTTTAGTATAAAAGGT
>CAOGCB010617866.1:0-27220 GCA_948266635.1 Cnidoscolus chayamansa
CCACCACACGTTTGAGTCGACCAAAGCAAGCACTTCCTTCTCCTCCTCCTCCTCCACCACCACCACCACCACCTACTATTTTCCTTTCTCCACTTCCTTCCATGGCCAAGATTCTTCCTGAATAATCCCTTATCTGTATTATTGTTTTTCTCCTCTTCAACCACTCAACTCTCTTCTAGACATGACTTCCTCTTGTTGCTTGTCTTCTGCAAGAAACACCGTCAATTCAGCAACTGTTCTGCGTAATTCTCATTTATGTCTGTTCAGAAACCGCTGTCATAGAGAGACTCATGTGTTCAAGCCTTATCAACTACCAACAAAGCCTTTGTTTCTTCCCATTTTGAGACTCAATAATTCTAAACTTGCTTACCCTTTTGCCACTATATCCTCTTTCGCTGAAGCTGGAGGAGAAGAAGAGAAGAAAGAAGAAATCCAGATTGAGAAGCATCAAGAAACATTAAAAAACCATGAAGATGACTTGCCTGGAATGGCTCAGGCCTTTCATATATCTTCGCGCACAGCTTCTGCTATCTCCATAGTCATAGCATTTGCTGCTCTTAGTCTTCCCCTATTTATGAAGTCTCTAGGACAAGGTTTGGGTTTAAAGACCAAGTTATTATCATATGCAACACTGTTATCTGGGTTCTACATGGCTTGGAATATAGGCGCCAATGATGTGGCTAATGCCATGGGGACTTCTGTGGGTTCTGGAGCATTAACTCTCCGGCAGGCGGTGGTAACTGCAGCTATCTTGGAGTTCTCAGGAGCTTTTCTGATGGGTACCCATGTCACCAGTACAATGCAGAAGGGAATTCTTGTGGCTAATGTTTTTCAGGGGAAGGATACTCTGCTCTTTGCTGGTTTGATCTCTTCTTTGGCTGCTGCTGGTACTTGGTTGCAGGTGCAATCTCTGTTACCTTTATTCTTGCTTTCAGATTTTCAAGAAATTCTAGATTTATGGTTCTTGTCCTCTTGAGTAAATTATGTACGCCTTCCAGTATCTTCACAATTGCTGTGTCAAGTTGATTGGTTTTTGTTTTACTTACCAGAACATTAATCTGATCGTCATTTTCTGCTGACAGACTGATTTTTACATGTTTGAGAGACAAAATGAGAGGTCATAAGTGATAACCATTCTTTGGCTACTTGATAGCTCAACATATAGAACTTCTGTCAATTTGAGATAAAAGAGGAAGCTAATGGGTAGAGGTTTTTGAATTTTACTTGAAATTTTCATTTTATATTTGGATAGGAAAATGCCCTGGGTTAGTCAGTGGTTCAGTAGTTGGCTTGGACTACAGGCAGACAGAGGTATCATTGAGCCAATGTATTTTGAGATCTACTCTTTTTTCACCCAAATCAGGCATAAGCATTACTTATTCAACAAGTGTGCATCAATAAGACATCTGTTTCTGTTTGATTATTATTGGTAGTGGAACAATCTTCATGAGTATTATCCAATCTCTGTAAGCCAAATCATCAGAGTTTCCAAGCATATCAAGAATATATTCTTGGAGAAGAATATTTAGTTTAAAAGTTGCGAGAAGGCTATAAGACTTGTAACAATTCTCATAACATCATCAAAGCAACCTCTTCAGATCATCTTGAGTGCTGCATTGTCTTGATGTTGATTCTTGACTTATCATCTTTTGTTAACCAGGTTGCATCATATTATGGTTGGCCTGTCTCCACCACGCACTGTATAGTAGGATCGATGGTTGGATTTGGTCTTGTCTATGGTGGAACTGGTGCTGTCTTCTGGAGTTCACTGGCAAGAGTAACTTCATCATGGGTGATCTCACCTTTAATGGGCGCATTGGTATCATTCCTCGTCTACAAATGCATCCGAAGGGTATGTTCTTACTGTTTAGTTTTAGCCTTGAAGCATTAAGGCTTACTGCATGTGATCATCATGATCATTGGACTTTCGTTTCTGAGTTGTTGGCACTGGTGCACATCTCCTAGTTCTCACCATCCTTAATTTTTCAGTTTGTGTACAGTGCTCCAAATCCAGGACAAGCTGCAGCAGCAGCCGCGCCAGTCTCTGTCTTTGCAGGTGTAACAGCAATCTCTTTTGCAGCCTTTCCTCTAAGCAAGACCTTTCCTTTGGCACTGGCACAGGCTTTAGCCATTGGAGCTGCTGGTGCATTCTTAGTCTCCAGAATCATCCACAAACAGCTTGGTCATCTCCTTGTGAAAGCTACACCAATTCAACCTGGGCCCAAAGAGAGTACTACCCCTAACAAAAATATAGGGTTTCTCTCTGATTTTGCAGGACCAAAGGGAACTCAGTTGGAGTTAGTTTATGGGGTTTTTGGATATATGCAGGTTTTGTCAGCTTGCTTCATGTCATTTGCCCATGGTGGAAACGATGTCTCCAATGCAATAGGTCCCTTGGCTGCTGCACTATCAATTATTCATGGTGGTGCTACTGGAACAGAGATTGTTATTCCAACTGATGTTCTCGCCTGGGGAGGATTCGGTATCGTTGCAGGGCTGACAATGTGGGGATATAGAGTGATAGCAACAATTGGAAAGAAGATAACAGAACTTACACCAACTAGAGGATTTGCAGCTGAGTTTGCTGCTGCTTCTGTGGTTTTATTTGCTTCCAAGCTTGGACTACCTATTTCAGCAACACACACTTTGGTGGGTGCAGTTATGGGGGTAGGTTTTGCCAGGGGCCTAAACAGTGTTAGAGCAGAGACTGTAAGAGAGATTGTGGCTTCATGGCTCGTGACAATTCCAGCTGGTGCTCTGTTTGCAGTTATCTATGCATGGATCTTGACCAAGCTTTTGTCTTCCATATTATGAGTTGACATTTACATGATTAAAATGAAACCGTTTGATGTATGTGATTAATCAAAATCACTCATCTTATCTCGAAAGAATTTTGGGAAAGGTTGCAAGTTTTTGGGCTAATGTGATTTCCATGGAATGGAATTCACTACACATGGAAGTGAGAAAACAGAAACAGTGAATTCGTTTTTATTTTTTAGCGTGTACGAGAGTCCATCGTTGTTTATCAATTTTAGCTTGTGATATTGACATGATTAATTGTTTAAGATTAGCACTAATTCAGCTATCCGAAGAGAAGGTAGAAAGAAGAAGAACAGGACATAAAAAGGATGAGACAAGCTTTCCTAGTCTTAGAATTCAACCACAAAGTCTTGAATTAGATTCCTTTTGCGGTAAATTTGTTACAATAACTCATTTGAAGCTACGACCAAGAAAACTGCTGTCATAAGGCAACATCCTTAGCAATTTTATGGAGATTCAGTGTTTGAGCAAGTTGGTTCTATTGAAAGCCAACGTTTCACACGTAATAACATAGAAAATATTCAAATTCAGCAGAAGTGAAATTATGGAAGAGTTAACAAATGAAAAATTGTTCATGCAGCTTCCACAATCATAAAGGTAGTGTCGTTTTGAAACTTAGGAGCAGAGCACTTACACACACAACAATCTACTGTTTAGGAACAGTTCAGAACAAAGAGAGGAAACATAAATGTATGGAATATCACATATCACAATGAGACAAGCCATGAGGTCGATAAAATTGTCATGGAGAGAGTTCTTGAACAGATGTCAGACTCGGTTCCCACCCTGGTACCCGAAAAACCCTTGCCTTTGGGAGAGGGGGTACAAACGGCTTCCTTGCCTTGACACTCCTCCTTGCTGGACGTTTTGAGTCTCCTGACGACCTGCCCTTGGAGGTATAAAATTCTTTTGCAGAAGAAACAGATTCCTCTGAAATGTCTCTACCTGCATCCCAAGTGATATTTACATCTGACATCTCATCTTTAGCTTCAGCATAGCCTTTGACTTTTGCCTTTTCCATTTGTTTCCGTTTCAATTTCTGAGCAGTAGTAAATGGGATTATAAGATATTTCTGACCAGGCAACAAATTCTCATCAGGTAATAACAAGGACTTCTGTGGATTTCTGAAAACTTCTGGCAGGGCAATACACATACCAGGATATTTTTCCATCAAGTGAGATGCAGGAACTGCATGTTGATACAACTCCTCTCGCCCGCCAGCATGAACTATCCTCACGGAAATATCCTTTGACTGTAAGCTTGTGTCCAATGATAAAGGAGATTTTCCAATTTCTTGTTTCCTTCCAGACTCTTTGTGGGAGCCTTGAATTTTGCCGAACAAATGAACACAGGCCTTCAGCATAGCCAGCAATAAAAAGCTGTCAGGTCCAAACATTATAATCTTCACCAACTGCAGGGAATAAGGGTGAGTATTGTGCCGGCTAGAGGCATTTCAATATTATTATTCTTTTGCCAAGGTGGATATGCTTTTGTTTTTCGTGGCCGGCTCTTTCTAATTTAGTATTCTCCCACTTAAACCAAGATGAAATCGAGGCTTAGGATACTAATAACATAGGGAATAAGTTCTTCTCTTCTCATGAGAAGATCAATGTTATGCATGGACAGAAGAGACAACATTAACAAAACCCAGGAGAGCTCTAAAAGATCCAAGTTAATTCAGCACTGTGCTACCTCCGCAGGCACAACCTGTTGCTACTATCATACTCCCATAAACCTGAAAAAACCTGACGTTCCAGCTTCTTCAACCTTCCACTAATCCAATTGTTATGAAGAATGAGACAGCCCTTCTTTGCACAGGCTTTTTTCACATGTTTCTTCTGCCAAAGGTCTAAGTATGCACCATTAGGGAAGAGGTTTCTATCCAAGAAGTGAACAGTCAAATTTGTTTCAGGTTCCACACATCTATCATCACCAACACGATTGGACCCACCTTCCCCACATAAAGTGTCATAGAAACTTGGCTGTTCTGACAGGCCAGAAATTGTAGCATGCTTCACCACCTTCTCCATAGCAGCAATTGTTGAACCATCAGAATGAGCAAAATAAAACCCAGAGTTCAAACGCCTAGGCAAGTTCACTGGACCTGTTGATGACAAAACAGCACAATAGAGTTAAGAGATCAATGTTATATTATTAATAAGTAAACCTATTGACAGTGAAGTTGAGAATACTTGGTTATCTTCCCTAAGAGAAAAAAAAAAAAGCCATATAGCCAAGATTATGAATTAGCAAGTCGAACCAAACTACAGCACGATATTCTTATAATTTATTCTAGTGTTTGATTCCAATCACTGAAGACAAGTCGAGTGCATAATTCCTTGCCATTGTGAATTAATTATTAATAGCTTCATGCTTAGAGTAACACCTGTTTTATTGTATTCATCAGACTGCGCCACAAGAATAGCAGGACCAAAAGAACAAAGGAGTGGCAATGGATTTGCAAACCAATAAACATCTACGTCACTCAGAAGTACATTGTACCCCAGCTTCAATATCTTCAGAACCATTCTGGACTTCACTTTGGTTACCCTTTGAAAGCATTTGGTTCCAAAGTGGCAATCATCAAAGCTAATATTACTTGGGGCTGATGGATCATGGAAAACAGGCAGGCCCTAGCAGAAAACAGAAGTACTTTAGTTAAAAGACACAGACAGCCTGTTGAAGAGAGGGAGTCCCAAACCATTAAGATCACCCTATAAAATTACCAATTACCGAAACCTTAAATAAATCTGAAATACCCATTGAACTCTATTAGTTAATTCATTATTATTGCATGCGTCTACTATACAACCAAGAATCACCCAAATTCAATCGCAATTAGGATAGAAAATGATACTCAAAGAAACAGAAAGTATTGACTCAAAAATACCTGTAGGACAGAGAACTCGTACGTTTCATGGTCAAGAGCACAAATCAAGAAGTTTGTGACCTGAAGGTGGCGCAATCTGCACGCCCAACTCATTAGCATGTCCTTGTAACTATATCCAGCAACAGCAAGGACGATTGTTTTATTCTCATCTGCTGTTCCTGAAAGGAGTGATTCTAAGGAAAATGGAAATTCTAATGGTGCCAAGTCCTTTAACTGATCTCTAAGAGAGCAGTTTGACATTCTTTCTTGTGATCTGATATAGTTAACACAAGCCGTATTTTTCTTCTTTGTCCTAGAATGCAGAATTCTTCTATTCCATAGTTTCAATCCCTGGTCCATAAATGTATAAGCAGTATCTTCTGATAAGTCAACAAATAGATATTGCCCATCACACTTTACTAGTTTTACTAGGCTGGAATAATTAATTTCATGGAAAAATAATGACCCATAAGTAGCACCTAGATGAGAATTGCCAACATTCTCCCAGCTTCTATTTTTAGCATCTGAAAAACTTGAGCTTTTCTCTGACTGATGTTCGTCATCATTCAGATAGAAACTTGAGATGGTCGAACTTGCATCAAATACGAACCTGAAATCAGATAACACAGCCTCATTTATGACCCAGTGGTTGTGAATGCCCTGGCCGTACAAGAAAGGAGGAAGCACTCCATTATGTAAAGGTACGTTCTTGCTGTTCCATGCCATAAGCATTTTATCATCACAATGATTTCCCACCGAATTCTGACTAAGCGTCTCCTGCAACTGATAGAATTAAGAATGATGTCAAATGCTCTCGTCCCGAATAGGCGATCAACTTTCAGTCTCAAGTGTCAATTTCTCCATACCTCCTTGGGTTTTATCCATTTCCCATCCTTTCTCAGCCAGTGTTGCCCAGAATCATCCAACTGAAAAGGGAAGTAAGAAACATTTTGCAATGAAGCCACGAGAAACCAATCATGGTCAAGTTTGTTAGCATAGTTTAAGGTGGAAACAAAATCAGGCAGAAGAACAGTCTCCGGGTTGATAAAAACGGATATGTCTGATGCGAATGCTCGTGACCTTTCCATCATGGAATGGAAGAAAGGGGTACCAAGAAACCTATAAACACCCAAAACCAAACTTCCACAGTAAGGATTGAAAAGTACAGAAATAAAATATAAGGAAATTCAAAACAAAGAGCAAGAAAAATGGAATGCCCACGTGAAATCGATACTGGGATCGACCAGAACTCGCAAATCAAAGGCAGAGGCGAAATAAACAGCAGAAGGGTCTCGGGTGAAAAGTATAACCGTAATTTGAGAAGACAAAGCAAGCCAAGACCGAATAGCAAGACTCTGCCTAGCCCCAGCTGAACCAGCAAAAGGGACAGGAGCTGAGAAGATTGTGATGGTGGGATATACCACATGGGTGAAATCGTTGAGATTGGAATTGGATGATCTCCGGATTTCATCCTTAAATGAAGGTAACCTCTGAGTAGTATACAAGGAAAGACAAATAAGCACAAAGCCATAAAGCCAAACAGACCAGAGCCCAACTCGAGTTACCTGCCATTGGAATTGAAAGAAGAATGAGAGAGAATAGAGAGGAAAGAGAGGAGAAGAATTGAGAGACAAAGAAGGAACCTTCATTGATGAGTAGTTGAGAAAGAAGAAAGATGGTGTTTATAGTTAAAATTGGAAAAGGAGAAGAAGGGTTATATGCGTGATGTGAGAGAGAAGAGTGAAACTTTAACAGAAAAGAAAAAGGAAGAAAACAGACTAACAAGGCCGCCACTAGAAGCGGGAGTTCAGCAGCACCGAGACGGAGGAAGGTGATGGGGGCATGTGATTGTGAAGTGAGTTTATGGAGTCAAAGACACGTCAGCTTTCCATTAATTTTTCCCATTTTCAGATTTGTCAAAGTTTGCCGCTCAACTCCTAAAAATGTCATATTCCGGAGTTTAAAAGCCTGAGAATTGACATCCATGGATATGACCAAAATCGAATCCAATGAAAGCAAGGGAGAACTTGGATTGCCCATCAAATTTGATGAATCTGCGGATCTACTACTCGCTCCAGGGGCTATAATTTCCCATAAAATACCATCCAAGCTTCATAAGAAATGCTTTACTGAGCACATGTGAATCTCCTAACCCCAAACCACCATAGCTCTTCGGCTATTGTACTGACTCCATATGGATTGACATTTTACAAGCATAGAATATTGATTGGTAATGCCCAAATAACTTATTTGGTTAATGTGATGAATTCAATTTGATATAAAAAATTATAAAATGAAATCAATTGCCAAATTTATACATCATTATTGATAAAATTAAACAAATTAGATATATTTCAATTCTTTGTTAATAATTAAGCAGATTAAAACAAAAAGCCCTATTATTACAAGAAAAAGCCAAGCTCCACCATCAAAATTCTGTACTCTGCTCATTACCTTTTGAGCATTAAACGCTAATCCAACATAATTTCATTCCTTGGGAAGGCCAAAATCATACAACAAATAACAATATTGCTTCCTGCTGTTCAACTGCATATCAACATGTTTTATAGAACAGGAAACGGCAAAAACCAAAAAGGGCTTCACTAAATCCCCCATCGAACACATTAACGACCTGCCTTGGTTTATCAATAATTTGCAACAAGCTTCTGCAGGACCCATTGAACCTCCTGGAGCAGACTCGACATCAGAAATTATACACGTACCTCGATTGCTAAAATTTGCTTATAGGCCATCTTCCGCTCTAAGTCCACTGGAAAATTTCACATCATGATAGATCTTCCTGACCTTGTTGCTCGGTTCAGTACTATCACCCCAAGATATACTCTAAAATCATCTGTGCCGCCTCACAGGTGATTTGGACCTTGACCTCCTTCCCCTACAAGAAACAAGTATAGTTGCTGAACAAGGGCATATGTACAGTAAAAATTTTGGAGGCTTGATGCTTTCACCTGTTGAATATTCGGTTGTGTACGTCTCAAAAACATTAATACAATCTTAATCTTAAAGACTCCAGGGCATCATACCTGGTGGATTCAAGAGAAGAGTAGGGAGAATGCCTGCGCTGAGAATGCTTGCTATGAGGTGACCGCGAAACTTGTCTAGAAATGAAAAACACCCATCATACTTATTTGGTGAGTTAGGTATTCATAACTCAGAGAAATTCTTAGCCTTGTACAGAGTCAAACTTGATAAGAACTGTCCTGAGCATAAATTTCTCTGCTACTAATGTCAAAAGAAAGCATCTAAGTAATCAGATATCACCAACCGTCCAAATAGGTAAATTTAGTCCCAACAAAAATGAAATTTTATTAATGAAGCATCAACTCATATCATATTAAACCCATGACACGAACTTAGTGCTTCACATTCATTAGGATTATCAAGGCAAGAGGAAACACCAAGGTGATAGGGTATCCTATGGAATTAGGCGAGAGGTGAGGGCCTTTTTGAAATGAGGCACCATAGCCTAAATTTATATAGAAATGTATACATGCACGCACAATTATAGATACATACGCATGCATATATACACAATTACACATTCATACTAGTAATTAAATAAAAATATGCTTCCATAGTGTCATTTTAGAAGGCAAGAAGAGAATGGAAGAAGAAAAGAAGAGGATAGAAAAGAAAACGAGAGAGATACTTAAAAAAAGGAACCTGCTGCTGCTGTGCCATGTACAGCAGGTAGAAAGCGAGGAACAAAAAGATAAAGGAAGCAGAAGAGGAGTGGAAGAAGGAAGAAAGAGAGATATATCTTCTGGTTGTTGTTAGGAGAGCAGAAAGATACTCTTTGGGACTGCTGGCTGCTATTTGAAACAAATTGGGAGATGATGGAACGTTTGTTTTGCTGTTTAAAGGCACTTAAAAACAAAAACAAAAAAAAAAAAAAGAGAAGAAAATATTACTGTTATTTCAGTGAGGCAGTGCCTCTGGCACCTCAGGGGTTAGAGAGGGGCGCCTCACGCTAGTCAAGAGAGGCAAGGAGCTGGCGCCTCGCCTCGCCTTGGCTGGTGCCTTCAACAACATTGACAGATATGAGGAAATTTACATAATACATCCATTGCAATCATTTCTTTCTGGTAGATGGGGAAGAAGGTTTGAATTCAAAACCTTCTCAGGATGGAGGTGTTGCTAGCAGCTACCTCATACCTTGACCTTCCAGCTCTTATCAACCCACTACGTTATTTCCAAGAGCAAAAGCTAAGGGGAGGGGAAAGATAGGGAGAACAAAATGCAGGTAACAAGGACAATCAGTGATGTAAAAATATTAGACGAGTGGCTTGGATCATAGAAAATATTTGGCCAGATAGGAAAAGGGTGAATGGCACCCCCCAGGGGCTGCAAACCGCAACTAGTTATGCAGATATTCCATCAACTGTCAGAATTTGTGGATGTAACAGATCACTGATAAACTGAAAGGTTAGCCTATTTATGCAGATATAAAGAAAAAGAAACTGCTTGAGAGATGTGTTAAAAAGAAAGATCAGGACACTAAAGATATACAATTACAATTTAATTAAACAAGTGTCCAGAGATTCAAAAGAAATTCAGGGCATGCATCTCGAAAATACAAAAAGAACCACACTTGAAGCAAGCCTCACAGAAACAGTAATTACATAAGCAAAATGGCATTTCCATCAATACTTGTGTTCTTGCTTCAGAACATGTGCTTGGCAAAGCAACTGTCAACGCGTGCATTTGGAAACAGAAACAGAAATAGCGGTAGAATCAATTCAAAATTTGCACCAGGAACATAGAATGATATAGAATTTGAAATAACAAACCACCAAATTGATCTATTCACCATTGACCAAACAAAAAGTTATGCCCAAACAAAAATATAAGGTTTACCAAAACCACCCCTGAAGCCACAAACAATTTTACAGGAATGGGTTACATAAATTAATAAAATAAGTACCTAAAACAAGATAAGTCGGACAACAGCTGACTGGACTTCGAATGAATCCGGCACCATTTGAATATTCAGGTTTGGAATCAAGAACTTATTCAAGTTTTTAGTTCAACTAATTTAATAATATCCATAGTTGTAACTTGTAAATAAGAACACCCATGAATAAACTAAAATCTTGAGTGTTTTTGAAATTACACCCCTATAATAGGTGTTCAAAATCTTGCTCAAATGAGTAATCGTTTACAATCATGAATTTGGTATACGATCAAATCTATTCAACCAAGCACAATCTACATGCTATAGAAGTAAAAATACATGAATCAAATTCAAATCTTTCATTTCAAATGATTGTCTATCCCAAATGCAACCACATTTAATTTCTTGGCCAAGTATGTGAACCTAGTTGCTTGCTACTGTTCAAAAGGAATGTGAACTAGTTAGCAACCTTAGCAAGTTTCAGATTAAGATGGATGTCTAGTATTACAATAGATAAAATTAGAAATGAGCACATCCACCAAATGCAACACATAATGGGGATAAAACCAGAGATGGTTGATTAACACGGATTAGTCATGTCCCATTTAAAAGTTCAAATGCCCCAACAAGAATTGTGATAGAATTAGTGGTGGAAAGAGTGAGAAGGAAAAGAGAGACCTAAAATGACATGGAAAGAAGTATCAAAAGCTTATTGAATAGCCAAAAAAGAATCCATGTAGCTGACCCAAATAGTGGGACCAAGACTTAGTTATTGTATATAAAAATTGAAGCACAATAATAAAAGAAAAGAAATGCTGATAAGCAGTACCTTCTCCTAGACCTCACAGGTGAAGGTGATAAGTTCCGCTTTCTTGAATGTAGCTTTCTGCATTATAGAATACAGAATGACGATGAATAAAATAAGGATAAAATCAGCAAATATAAGATCTCAGAAACAAACCTCTTAGAATCATTTGATACTTCATCACTCGAATCATTGTCCTTGTTGTTTCTGCCCCTACTGCTAGTTGAAGAGGAACGTCTTCTCTTATATCTGCTTGAGTCGCTAGTGCGCTTATGTCTTGTTCTATCTTCCTCCTTATCCTTTGCTCGTCCTCTTTTTCTGTTATCCTCTTTGGCACTTGATTTGTGAAGTTTCTCTGCTTCTCTCCTATCTTCCTTGACATCAAGATGAGAAGATCTTTTTCTTGATTCAGACTCCTTTGCATTTTCTCCAGTCCTATCACCTCTTTCTTTCATTCTTTCTTTTGAGTCATTCTGATTACCTGTCTTTTCCTTTCTCCCATGTGTTTCATCTTGTCTGCGACGATTGCCATCTCCTTTCTCATCTGCCCTACTCCCAGACTGTGCCTCCTTAATATCTTTTCCAGGATAACTACTTTTACTTTCATGTTGACTATCTTCATTCAATTTCATCCTGGCTACCCTAACTTGAGAATCTTCCTCAAATTTTTCTCCAAGAGCATCTCTTATTCCAGACCCATTAGTTGTGCTTGTAGTTTTTCTACGATCAACATTGATCTCAAGATCCATGGTGCTAGAAACAACCTTGGGCTCACTTAACTCAACAAAAGCAGAGCTGGTTTTGCTCAAAGCATTCTCCATTCTGTTTCCTCTACTGTTCATTCCAAGTTCTCGTGGTGAGCTGCCATTTTCAGCCACATCATGCATATCTTGTGAAATCATTGGAATGCTAATGCTAGATTGTTGAAGCACACCATTTTTCCTTACAGTTGACATACTGGAACTCTTGATTTCATCATCATCTTCTTCTTCATCATCAGATGCATAGTTAGCAAGACCCAGTACATTTCCTGGGGCACCAGAACTGGATTTTTCACTTGCCTCTTCAGCTTCAGACTCTCTTGGTTTAACTGGAACTACAACCTTTGCAGATGCCTTTGGAGTTGGGACTTCTGGAGGAGATGGAGCTGTCTCATGATTTGAGACAGTATTGTGCTCAACTGAAAACCAAAATGCAGCATCGCTATTGAGATCTCATTAACAGAATGGATTAGTGAAATTCCGCTGCTGTTTTTGAAAACAAATGCATGGAAAATAAAAGGCAGAAGCCAAGGAACATTCACCTTCAACAGTTGGATCATCTTCGTGAAGAACTTTTGTAGCAATTTCATCAAACAGCTCATCAGTAACCTATTATTCGGAAAAACAAAAGTCATGACCAGGATGGGAAAAGTAAATTAAAGATCATTAGATTTTATGCTGCTAACCTTCAGAAGAACTTCTGTTAGGACACGCTTTATTTCCTGATTAATGGCTGCATTTCTAGCAGCTTCCTCATCATCCTGCTGAGACAAAAAGACAGAAAATAGGAGCAGGCATTTTATATCCCAAAGTTAAATAGAAAGCAAAACATGGGAAGCTAACTTGCAGAAATTTTGTTCTTAAGGGGGAAACAATTGAAATGGGCTGGTGGTAGGGGTGGTTGTGAGCAGGTGTTTCACTTCTGGGAAAATAGAACATCAAAATAGCTTAAAAGCTAAAAAGAAAATATTATAATAAAACAAGAACCTCATCTTCATCCTCTTCTTCAGTCGACCGAGAAGAATCAATACTTCTGCTATCTGTCTGATCACTCTTCACAAAAGATTTATCACCTTCATCATCAATGGAGTGGATTTCCTCCTTGGGATGCTCTAGAGAAGATCTCGTGATAACAGATACATTCTTAATTATTTCCTCTTTAAGCCAATTAGGTACAGAAGCCTGGAAAATTTCAACATAACTTAATAACAATAATTTTTATTAGCAGGAAACCATTCTAAACAACTACTCACCTTTTTAGGTCGTTCAGAAACATTAGAAACACCATAAGCATCACCTGGGAAACCTGCTGTAGGATGAAGCGCAGATCCTGGACCAATACCATATGACATCCCAGCAGATGGAATAGTTGGCTGAAAACTTGTTCCATGGAAGCTTCCGAATGGTGGTGCAGCATGTCCAGCAATAGGGGAAGGTACGGCTGCTAAGGGATCATGCTGAAAATGTACCAACACTAGCATGTTAACATGTCCATAAAGTTGAAATGAGACTCTCAAAAGCCACAATCAATACCTGAGGCCCTGACATAAGACCTGGAGGGTTTGCAGGATAAACAGAGCCAGTTGCAACAGGAGTCCAGGATTTAATAGAAGGTAATGGTGCAACATGGCCAACGGCTCTTACATTTCCTGCTGAATCATGGTGAGCAGCATAACTAGATTGCATGTGTGGATCATGATCATGGCTAATACTGGATGCAAATTCTAAAGGCTGATTGCTAAGGTCAGGAGTCGGATCAGCTCCTTGATTGCCATATGCAAAGGGCTGTTCAGTCAAAACTGATCCACCAAGAGCAGGCAGTGGTGGTTGCCCGTTATGCTGTCCTTCTTGTGTTGATGACACAGGAAAAGGCAAAGATTTGTACAGCTGATCTTTCTGGTCTTTAGCCTCTTCCTTGCCTGTCAGATAGGCAAGTAGTCAAAGAGCAAATTTAAAAATGAAAATGAAATATATTGCGAAGGACCAATATAAGCTCAACTCAGCCATCAATATTCTCACTCTTAATTAATATAAAAGTGAATTTTGATTTCTGTACAAATTCTAAAGACCATCCAAACTTCAAAAATTTTATGTACAGAGGAGTTTTGAACTTCATTTATATGCTGCAGAAAATAATAGGCGGAAAGAAAAATCCTACAGATCATAACTATAATTCATTTAACTGCTACCATGTGTTGCTTGCATCCAATAAAAATCAAATGTGCCAAGATATTCCATAAAAACACATACAAAGCATACACAATACATCTCTTTTGCATTCCTTAGACTCATTCATACATTTGGATTTAGAAGTACCAGTTAACAAGTTCCAAAAATATTTCAAACAAACTCCCACTCCTTATCATCTGCATTTTACACCTTAAACACACAACAAACATCATCAATTGTGACTGTATTCAGTCACATTCAATCATTACATTGTGTTATTGATCTCAAAGGTGAAAATGTGTTCTAGAGCAAACAGATGGTCAAGATGGTAATGCTTATCCCAATTTCTGATTCATTCACAAACATGCTTTATAACTATGTTATACTTCCATGTGGGAAAGAATTGAAGAAGGTCTAATAATTTCTTCAGCTTTGAGCGCAGGTGCATCACTAATAATTTTCTAGCAGAGCATCGGTTTATTCTTTACCTTGTTTGCAAAATTTTTTAACCAGTTGATTCATACAATTAAAGAAGATAGGGTACACAATTGCTGTATGCGACACATCTGCAAAAGATCCAGCTCCAGCATATTTTAGCAAAAAGCTCTAGCTCAAGCATAGCCAATTAAATGATTGACTATTGAAAATAGTGTGTTAATGAAAAAAAAAACTAATGAAATACTGCCATATAAGTTTTAATCAGTTTACTCTTCAATTGAATTCTTGAACAAGTCTATGTGCATCTTCATATATTAAACACTTGAATCATGTGTAAAGACTTCCAATTGAGCCACATTAACCAGGAGTTCAGCTTATGAAACTATCAACTGATTACACTTGCCAACTGAATGGAACAGCACAGGCTTGAAGAAGACTATGCTGGCATTACACATGAATATGGCCTTAACCAAAGGATACCATGTTTATCTTAACAATTGAGTCAAAACCTTTTTTCCTTTTTCAAGAACTAACCAAAAGGAATAAAGAAAAGAAACGAGTAATAGGTAGGCTCATCATACAATATGCAAGATTATCCATACATGTCAAAACTATAATAATATATGCAACATAGTTAATACGTAATAGAAAATTAGAGATACAACATTTGCTTTCAATTTTTCAACTTCCAGAAATGTGCAGTGAACGGTGAATTTCCTTAAAACCTAAATCCATTGTCTATGGACATCATTTCCAAACTGATTAAGCTTGGAACATCACATTGTTCAAAAAATACTACAGAAACCAAAAATATTTAAAGAAGTTGCATGCTTGCATACGCATTGTAATTCAAAAGGTAAATGCAAATATCTCATTAAATTCCATGCAACTTTTGCAAACGATGAGAAAATAGTTTGTGAGAGAAACAAAAAACAGCTAAACAAATTATCAACTGAGGAAGTACAACCGGAATTCAAATGAAATTTCAGGAAAATCACTTCTGAATGCCAATGCATATGATTTACAAGAAATTGCGTATTAATATACAAATTTATTTACAGAGAAAGGCATGATTTAATAAAGCCTTAAAACAGAAAAAAAAAACTGCAAATGTAGCCAGCCTGAGAAAAAAAAGTACAAATTTCAGTAACATCCAGACAACTTTTGTCTGAAATGCTAAACCATAAGCTCCATATGAATGATGCACTAGAAGCTCACTTTGATAAGAATAAACATAATTGAAAAGGTAGAACCTATTAAGAACTCTCCTCCTCGGAGAAGTAGTTCTTGAATACATGCTTCATATGCAAGTACAATATACTAAATTAATTATTACCTGTAACAGAAGAATAACTAGAAGGTACCTCCTGCTGAAGAACAGATGGACTTGTAGTTGGTGCTCCGGATGAAGTTCCACCACCAATACCGTAAGATATATGCCCTTCAGGAACATGAGAAGATTCCCCAGAGTTGAAAGATGCATTTTCCTGTGAATTAACTATTGGTTGCTGGTGCAAAGTTGCAGCTGAAACTGGATATTGTTGATAGCCTGCTGAAGGAAATGGCTGTTGCTGAATATCTTGATAATGAGAACCAACCGTTTGTGGAAACTGGTCATGAAACCGGCTTTGTTCATCTGTTCTGACAACTTGTGCAAATTGGGGCTGAGGATTGTGATCTTCCATTGCAGTTTTTTGTGCTGCCCATGCTCTGGCTCTAGCAGCCCAGTCCTCCACATTGTTATGGGCTGCCAATGCACATGTCATTGACGAAGGATGTAGCCATTAGAATTTATAAATAAAAAGAGGTGCTCAGATTAAGATAAAACCTAAGAGCATTCTGCATGAAGAAACATAAGAACCTGCTCGCAAAAGAAGCAGCAAACAGAAAATGGAAAGTAATTCCCATATTACAGGCCAGACCACTCAATGTAATGATCAATGCTACTATAAGTGCCACCTTTGGGTAATTTTCACCTTCAGCACCAACAGGAAATGCAGAGCCACTTCCCAAAATGAGATAGAGAAGGAGGCATTAAGAATTGGATTTGAATAATCATTCTGACAAAAAATGATTGGTTTCTATAGCAATCAAGAGAATGATAGTACAATAGTTTAGCTGTCGAAAGGCCACAGCTAAAAATTTTTTTGTTCCAAGTCCTTACCCCGAGTGAAGCAGTCATCAGTTTTCTTATTCATGATCTTATTAAGACTACTTTCATTAATCCGCTAGTTAAAAGATAAAAGATACAAATAAAACTCCCCTAAATGACCAGGATCACTTTTCCCCTTGTTTGTAATCAAGAATGAATGCAATTCAATTTAGTTCTTTTTTGCCAATTCACTTTTTTGAATGAAAGAATTCAATTCTTTTTAACTTGAAAAAAATCTTTATCTAAAAAGAAATAGAATCATGCATGATTGTGAGAGAATTCATTTGAATGCATTTCTTGCAAAATGACTTGTTCCAAACAAATCAAGAATTAATGAAAAACTGACAGGCGCGAAATCATTCATTCAATAGAAATCAACAGGAAAAGTTTGCATGTCCAGCTAACACTTTATCATTAGCGTCATGAAACAAATTTCAAGTATAAAATGGACATATATATAACAACCAACCTTGGTAGTCCCAGCTTTGGTGCTGCCCCCAATTTGGATTTCCCCATTCCTAGAAAAGGCAGGGAAATAAGCAACTAGTCAGAATCAGAAGACTAGAAAAACAACCCAATGACAGAACATATACATGCACAGTATCCAAGTAACCCTAGTTCCAAATGCCACATGAATTAATCCATCAATATTGAAACCAGCAGGTAAAGTCGAGATCCTAACAAAATCCTTATCGCCGAATAGAACATGTATAAACAGAAATGAGAAGAAAAAGAAAATTAAAATTACCGGATTAACCTGAGCGTAAGATTGGGGAATCTGAGAATGGGGAGGAGCAGCAGGCAAGTGAGGGCGAGGAGGGGGAGGGAACTGGTGGTGTAGAGGAGGAAGGTGAGAAGGATAAGGATGCGGAGGTTGTGGGGGAGGAGGATAGGCAGAGGGAGGAGGAGCGGGAGAGATATGGTCGGAGTGGGGAGAAGCCGCCCACTGCTGAGGAGGAGGAGATGGAGAGTGCGAAGATGGTGGTGGTGGGTGGTACTGGAATTGGTTGGAATACCATGAGGATTGTAAAGGGAGGGGTGGTCTTGCCTGGTGGTGGAGATAGTGGTGGGGATCCACAGATGACGGAGGCGGAGGTGGCTGTGGAGGTGGCGGTGGTCTCATGTATCTATGGTGCTGTTGGTAAGCGTCCATGTTGCCGTGCGGGTTGGTTCCTTAAGAGTAGTAGAGCGAAGGGTTTGGGTCTTTGAGGGAGATTTTATGTTCAGTGACGACTGACGAGAATGTATACCAGTTCAGGCGAGGCCTATCGCAGCGAATCTGTTGAAGTTTGGAGGTAACTCGGTTCTCGCTCCTCATGGGCCTTGGGCCTTATACAACTTCATTATGTTTCGTTATGTTTACTTGTTTTTAGTAGCTGAAAATCATTTTATTTTTAATGCTAAATTACAATAATAATTCAAATATTTCTTTAATTATATTTTAAGCATTAACAGTCACTCAAAATTCCAAAATTAAAAAAAAACAAAATTTCAAATTTATTTTAAAAAATATCTAATTAATATAAGTTATTATATTACATTTTTAATATTAGATAGCACAATTTTCTATTTAAACTAAAAAATTAAAAAATCAAATAAAATCAATTTAATTTAATTATCTTGTTGTTGGTTTCGTGGATCATTGTCCACATTCGATGATACTATAGCAGCATCAGCATCAGAAAGGCACAAGGAGAACAAAATACATTCGGTCCGGAGCATGAGAGTTCCTAAGGCGATGATATATCACTTTTTAATACAATGAAAACAATATACATAATTCAATATTGATATGAATACAACCATGAGTTTACGTTACTTTAAAAACCTATGACAAAATCAAGATCTAAGAAACTCATGTCAATGAGTTTTGAAACCTTACATTGAAGCTTTGCAAATTGATTGAGATATTGGAATTCATTGAGAGCAATTTGGCCATCATTGACCGAAAGTCATCAATGGATTTCATGATTCTCTTTTGGGCTTTGTTTTCTCATCAAATAATGTCTTGCCATGCCTTCACAAGTCTTGTTGTTTTTGAATGAATGTGATGTTGCATGTTGATTTTAGACCTCACCAAATTGAACCGCTATATTTTGATTGAGTTCTATAATTCTAACTCTAAATATATTTTTTAATTTTCGATTTCAACCAAACGCTTCTCCCACGAACACATTGTCATTCTATCATCTACCATTTTCATTCCATCAATTACTTCAAACATCTAATTTCTTGTTTCCTCGCAACTCCTCTCTCCTCTGCTGACTCGCCTTCCAAACATCTTCCACAAACTTGGCGGTTAGGCCATCGTGGTATTCACATTGTTGGCATTAGGTAGCTTGACGAGACACAACGCACATCCGCAATGCCTCGCGAAGCAGCATATGGTTTTGCGTGCCAGCATTTCAAGCTAGTTGCACCATGTCGCTATTAGACCATTGTCATTGATGGAGTCTACGAACCCAGTAGGAAATTTTCATATTTAAAAAACCCAAGTTGAAATTGCTTTTCTTTCAGAACCATGCAATTCATCACATTTACTTTACTGAAACCATACTTCCAAAAGACATACACCACTAATTCAAGCGCCGGTCTAGTCATCCAAGACATTCTTTCCCTGGTTCCATAGGCTTGCCACTTTGTCCTCTACAGTCCGGCCATCTATGTAGGAAGATGGAACATAAACCAATGAACTTAGCCGGCATAAACATTGATATGCCTCTGCCTTCTTTAACATCATGAATTTGTTAACTAAAGTTAAATAAAGCAACTAGTTTGAACATGCTTGGAAGCTTATAGCATGTATTTAACCACTTACCACTAATAGTCGCAGAAAGCAATCAATAAACATTAGCCAATCATCCAAACTTCTGTAGAATTGTGATCTTTACATTGGCATAATTCCAACAGCAATAAACAGCCCTCATAATAATGGACGTCATTAAATTAGCATGAGTTTCAATGTACCATGTGAACCAATTTCATTCTTCATCACTATAAACTATATGCACTGTTTAAAATACATTTCAGGTAGGGTGGAAAGAAAGGAAAAGAAATGGTGACATTCTTGTTTCATGCTTCACAACATAAATAGAGAGAATGCAGCAATTGTTCGAGATTTCACACTTAGTGATACCTTTGTTGTCAGCTTTGTCATTCCAAGATATTTCATTCTGTATTTGGTACAATGAGATGAACGCACAAGTCAGCAGTTGAATGGCTCCTTCGGCCCCAATATTATATATGATCTGATGATTTAGAGGAAATAATATTGAACATGTGAAAGCAGCATTTGATCATGCCACGGCATCAGCCTGTCTTCTAGTCAATTGTGCATACAGGCCATCTTGATGAAGTAGTTCCCTGTGACTGCCCATCTGTGTGGTGGAAATAGAAAAATATGTTCATAGTAATTCCTGCTAAAGTCCCCAAGTACACTCAACAAATAATTCAGATTTTCAGTTGCTTCATCCTAAGATTCGACATATGAAGGTTACCTTATGACACTATTTCAGTGAAACAAGATGGACAACTCAAAACCAATGTCTAACCAGCTAGGAACTAAGGTTCAGTCAGTTGGCACAATTGAAGGTAACTGAAAGCGGGGAAAGCTTCAACATTCACACTTCCCTTAAGGTGCATATACTTTCAAGGGGAAAGGACCCACAAGGTCCAACATCATGCAATTCATCTGGAGAAAATAAAATCTCCACTGTACTATCAAAGATATTGTGGAATAAAAGCATTCAAGGTTCTTTTACCCAGGTCAGCAAAGTGTGATGCTTATTTGTGCAGCAATTTGTGTGGGCAAGTATTGCTTTCAGAGAAGAAACCAGAACAATATAATAAATATTTACTGAGTTCCAAAGAGAGTCAGAGTAGGAACCTGAATGATTTGACCACCATTCATCACCACTATGCTGTCAGCAGCTTGTATTGTAGAAAGCCTGAAGAAAATGAACCTGTCAAACTTCAACTCACACAATAAACACTCGAAAGAGAGCAGCAGCGACCTACCTGTGTGCAATTACTATGACAGTTCTCTTTGTTGCAAAGTCACTTCTAATGGCACGAAGAACACCCTAGACATGGTGGCAAATGGTACAACAAAAGCAGCAAGTCATATTACTACTTTTGTCAAATTAATTTCCCCCTTTCAACCTTTTTGTGTGCACAGAAAAGGAGAAACAGACAAAAGTAAATATTTGCTGAAGTAGATACCTTAATATTGTGCTCACTTTCTGCATCTAGAGCACTAGTAGCTTCATCAAGGATCAAAATTGTAGGGTCCCTAAGAATAGCCCGGGCAATGGCAATTCTCTGCTTCTGACCCCCACTGAGCAAATCATCATCCACAAGAGTTTCATAGCCATTGGGCAGAGAAGAGATGAAATCATGAGCATATGCCTGCTTGGCAGCCCACTCAACATCTTTCTGGCTTATATCACGTGTACACCCATATCTAATATTTGAACTGATATCCATGCGGAAAAGTTTTGGTTCCTGCTCAAAATGCTTCTTTTTTTAGAGAGGCAATCAACTGAATTTAAAGAAACTCATTACTATTAGAAGTTAATGAAGGACCTGTCCCACATATCCAATTCTTTCCCTCAACCACTTGATGTCCAACTCCTTGAGAGGGAAGCCATCAATTAAAATCTGCAATGAATAGCAAATCCTTAGAAAAATTAAGCTAGTGGGCATCCACAGAGAACCTCCGAGATGGAAACCATTAATCAACAATTAGAATTAGAATCACAGTGGCCAATTTTTTAAAACCCTTTCATCTAACTTGCTACACAATTATAAAGCATCAAGTCGTTGCTCTGAGACATTAATTTTAAGTTTCAAGGTCCAAGCAAAGGTCAAAAAATTTTACCTGACCATTAGTTGGTTCATAAAGGCGAAGCAAAAGATTGACCAATGTGCTTTTCCCACTACCACTAAGACCAACCTGAAATATTAAAGAAAAGCAGAAAGTAATTTCCAATGATCACTGTTGATGAAAGATATTGTACAAGAGAACTGACACTTACAATTGCAACCATTTGTCCTGGATGCACTGAAAGGTTTACATTTTGCAATACAGGTATCTGTCCAAATTTCAGTACAGTCACAAATTTCAAAACAGACAACAGCATCAGAACAATATCCACAGCATAAGTAACAAATATATCCAGAGGAACTGAGAAGTGAAAGGAAGCTACAACTGCTCTATGCTGGATTTATCACTTCGAAAATTATACTGTTTTGAAAAATATTCCACCGTTTAACTAGATTGTTCATTGCAATAATGGACGGGCAAGATATGGAAAAAGCACACTTCAGTTTACTAGAACTAAACAGATCAGGAGGAATCTATTGCTTCATGCACACTCAATTTAGGGGACTAGCACTATTTTTAAGCCCATCCAAGAGTAGCAAAAGAGGATACATTAAGAAACCAAAAGGGGGTACAATATTGCAAACCATATAATGGAGATGAGAAACATACCGCTGTCCTTGACTGATAATAAAAAGATAAATTTACGAATTCTATCTGTCCCACTAGCCGCTGCAACTTCAAACCTATAAAGCAGCAAAACCCAAAATCCAAACAACTAAAGCAGCATGAGAGGAAATTACTGAAGTTGTACAGGTGTAAAAAATATACTAGGATTCCTTTCATCTCCTCTATAACATTAACTTGCTTAAACAAATCATTAGGAAAAAAGAAAACTGTTGCCTGAAACCTAATCAAATTTTAGTACATTTTCTTGAACAATGTGGGATGTTGGTGACAGTTTTTTAATCAACCAATCCAACTTTCAACTAAGGTTGAAGTAGCCAAACCAAAGTGGGTAGTTGCAAAAACTTGAAACCATCACAAAATATTTGCAGGCATTTATTATGAACAAAATCGAACAGATGCACTCTCTTAATCATGTTCATTATTTTGGACAACCATCTAAAAACTCATAGGAGAACATGAATATGCATGTCCATTTTAATGTTGCAATGTCTAAAGAGATTTATTTAATCTATTAGCCAAAAAGCATAAAAAAAGCTTCCTCAAAATCAAAGAATGTAATGATCTAAAAAATTAGTAGAGTTGTGAAGGACTTGCCCTTTGATATGAATTGATCGCTGGGCAAGAGATCCATCAATTGGAAGACCTTCTCACTTGCCCCAACAGATTGCATAAGAGACGACAAATTATCCCCCACCCACCATGTAGAATATATCAACCACTCACTATATAATATAAATTTTGTAAGTTTCTCGGCTGTAATATGACCACCCAGAATAAACATTCCTCCTACGAGCACCGCAATAACCTAAAAAAATAAATATTCCAATATAAGCAATATGAAGTTGCATAACTCAAACAAGACCGGAGAACCACTACCTAAAACCTAGACTTCAAATCAAATAAAATAAGTCTTTTCTTTTGCTCAATATTATATAAACTAAAGGCTAGCATTACTTTCAATGAAGTCAAAAGGATACAAGCATGACTCATTATTTCAGATGCAACATATTAAAATATACCAATGAAAGATGAAGGATTGTAGGACATGTCACAATCAAACACGTAAGGCCAGTTCAAGACATAACCTACAAGATAGAACCTTGCTGTCCAAAACAAAATCATGTGAGAAATGGAAAAAAAAAGTTGAGGCATTTGAAAAAGCACCAAGCTAAGACAGAATGTTCAGTTGAACCAACCGGTATGCCAAATCTATCTCTTGAACAAATTTTACAAGCAAGCATTACTAATGCATATGCCCAGAAACAACTCCTTGGCCAATGAAGGGTACACTAACTGAAAAGAGAAAAGAGAAGCAAAAAAAGGAAAAAGCTAAGAGAACCAAATAACAGATTCATTTACAAAGTTGTTAGACTATATTACAATATTTAGTTCATGATATTCTCAACAGTTACCATGAAATAGCTAAAAAATGCAGAGAATAGAAGCTACCTCTGTATGGAATACAATGACTTCTAAAATTTGACAATCAAAAAAGAATCTGAACCTGAGTAGAATGATATAGTGTATTGAAACACAAATTCCAAAATCCATAAGCTGCACTTTGTCGCAAGCTTATACTAGCTAATTTCTCCAACCACAGTTTGTACCTATGAACCAAAGATAACGTCTTTTTGTCAGAACCAATTTATGTTAGCATATATATCGGCTTGTTCACATTTGCTTGTCTGCTATTGTGGTAGAAATGCTCACATAAAGAATATCATTGAGACAAATTACAGTTCCAGATAACATTTACCTTTCAAGTTCTAAATTCTCTGTACCATAAATACGGACTGTTCTCATCAAAGAAAATGTCTCTTGTGCCACCTACATAAGAAGGACGAAATTTTGTTCATTTTCTATTAAACTGAATAAATAAGGTACTTTCTCCAACAACTTCGAGGTAAGTACTTGATTAGCAGAAGCAGTGAATTCCTGAATTAATTTTGCTGCCTTCTTCTGGTACCTGACAAATAACAACAAAAACATAATTACTTAAGAACTCACTAGAATTCTGAAAATAAGTTGACAAATAGGATGCATAATTTTACCTCAAAGCACTTTACATTCTACAGCATTTTCTTAAAACATCAAAGCATTTATTCATGAGATTCTGAAATTAATTACTTAATAAGTGGTCCTTTCTTCAGTTGAAATTTACTTAAGCTACATACACTTAATCAAATCAAACATTATTTCCTAACGTGTCCTCTCATTTTTTGTGACAAACCCTCCCATTAAAGTACGATGGTAGTGCCCTTTCAGTAAGGTCTCTCAAGCATGATGGAGCAAAAGCAAGGAAATAAGTAAAAAAGTCTTACATGCCATATATCAGCATCACAGTTGCTAAAGTTGAGCATATTACTAACGTACACAGACCAAGTGGCCAAGATAGAATCAACAAGTAGATCAAGGCACCTGTACCCTACAGATGCATAATACAAGAAGTTAAATTCTCATACTGCAAGCAAACAAGTGGGTTGATAATTTTATCAGCAAACAACCTGCACAGTATTGCGTAGAATCAAATTAAGATCATTTCCAATAACCCGAGACACCTGCTGACAATCTGACCCAAGCCTACTTGTCAAATCACCAACTGTTTCATTGTCAAAAAATGATATATCCTACAACAGATGTACCACCAATATAGTTAATTCATAATTCGTCATCTCAAGGCAGGTATAGGTTGGAGTTGCATTTTTCAGATCCAGATGGCAACAGATTAACAGAATGATCAGAGTACAATGGACCTGAAAAAGAAGAGCCGAATATAGCGTTTCCCTCATTCGCTTCACCTATAGATATTAAAGGAAAAGGTCATCAACGCAGTCGTCTTTCCAAGTGGGAAAAATTGTTTCAAATAACATATCCTTAACTACCATACATACAAAACTGAGTCAACCTGAAATTTCTTTAAATCAGACTTGATGTTTATGAAAAGAATACAGACAGTGGCAGCATCAAGAGATGAACAAATAGCACATGATTAATCTATTAATTGAAGTAAACAGTGAGACAGCAACTTACAAGGATCATATTTGCAATGCCAAAAAAGCAACCTCGTAGACCACTGAAATTCAAATAGCCAGATCATAAGTTCAGTAGTCAGTCAGTCATAAAGTGCAGTAATATAGATTAAGTTTCATAGAGACTTATGAGTTTCATTTTGTAAATGTTTATGAAAATGGACCAAGGTTAAGCTATAAAAATAAGTATCTATGAAAGATGTTAAATGGAAATGCCTGATGAAACAACAGAGTTAACCATGAGATTTTACTAAAGATTATGAGTCCAATAGCTGAGTATCAAGGCTTAGCATTATCAACAGAGTGTATAAAAGGTCTCACTGAGGCACAAGTTCAATAAAGTGAACAGAAAATTATATGATATTGCACATGAAGTCATGAAGCTGAATTTGTTCTGATAATAACAATATAAAATAATGGCATGTCAATAATAATAACAATATAAAGAACAACTCGTACAAAATGAGTGCAAATTGTTTTCACTTTCAATCACGAGATATAAGCAGGTGAAAAAAAGGGTTATGTCGTGTAGTTTACAACGTAAAGAAGAAGGGACTTCAGACCATACAAGATTTTGACCTGCATATTCCGGCTATAACACATAGCAACACCAAGAGTCGCACGTTTCTGTGGAATACTGCAATTTGAGTGCTCTGGGCAGAAAAGATCGATGCTGTCAAGAAATGTGGTATTGAGATCTCCGAAACCTGAGTCATGCGCATGAACATGAAATTACGTAACAGGAGGTTTTACTTTACACATTTATATTGCCTATGCTTCAAAAACATGAAATTATGCCAGTATTGAAGTCAGGTAAAAGCTGAATCCACAGCACAAAGAAAAAGACAAACCATATTATTCTTCACTTAACACCAGAAAAGAAAATCAATCATGCAGTGAAATTCTTCACTTAACACCAGAAAAGAAAATCAATCATGCAGTGAAATCATTCCCAAACGTGGGGAAAAAGATACAGAGAACGTCAGAAAACTCACGGCTGCAACAATCAGAGCAGAGAAAGCGGCGAAAATGACCCAACGATCCTGGGCAACCAACTGCCACATCCGACCAAGAGCCTGCCACATGCTCACCGGTTTGGCCAAAAATTTAACCTCCACATCCTCAGAGAAGCTCCACCAATTTCCGCCAGGTAAAATCGATGGAAGAAACTCAAAAAACTTCCTAATTCTCTCATGCAACTCAAAATTTTCCTCTCTCTGCGCTCCTTCAAACTGCTCTACATGACCATTTTTAGCAATGGAAAATCCGTTAATTGAAGAAGAGTTCAGAGGACAGAGACGACGTAATCTACTGCTCCGGGAAATTTCAGAGGTAGAGAATCGGAGTTTGGTATTGGCAGGTGGGCGGATGCTAAGAGGTCGTTGATTTTTGCAGTGAAGCGAAGAGAGGAAGTGACGGTGTGCTACTGCGTTGCACAGCAGCAGAGCCATGGATTCTGAGGCCGTGAAAAATCAGAGGAGGCAAACGGCTTCAAGCCGTAACGTACATAAAAGCTAGAGTTGCGACGTGTTCTATTCTGTTCTTCTCTGTTTTCTATTCCGTGCTTGTGGTCCAGGAGATTTGGGGTAAACTAGAGGATGCGTGCGAAATTTGCTTTTCATCTATGAAAGCTTGAGGGGAAAATGGGACCCATCGAATTTAGCCCTTTTGCTATTTTTTACGTTTTAAAAAAAATACTCCCTCCCTCCATTCAAAAGAAATAAATTTATTTTATTTTCTAATATAAATT
>CAOGCB010617919.1:0-10589 GCA_948266635.1 Cnidoscolus chayamansa
TCTATTGACTGTAAAGAAGATTGGTAGAATGAAAAACTTCAATCATCCAAAAATAATCATTTTAGCTGCTCTCTCTATATGCATTAACAAGGTATGAGATCAAAGTTCCATTATGATAAAAATTGCAAAATCCAATTAGAAAGGAGACTCAATCTCAAATCTATGTTCAATGTGTTCCTCAAATATCTCATAATACTGTTGCAATAGAGAAAAGATGCAATATTTGTACTGTTCACAGGCTTAACAAAATATTCAACTTGGATCACAAATAGATGACCAAGTCTATTGCCCAGGCCAATGTGGTAGATTTTAAGGCATAGAGAGGGTGACGAGCATCAACCAATAAAAGTGTATAATTAGAAGTAAAAAACTTAAAAAGGGCTCAGTAAGAGATTTCAGATTTATTATTGATCATGTAAATAAATGTTTTGCAGGAGGATAGCAGATTACTATTGCAGCAGAAGCAGAAAACCACAAAATCATTGCTGACATTAGCAACTGTTGCCGAGTGTCGAGTATCTACTGTTCATGCGACATAAAAATGTATTGCTCCAGAATTTAACTATACATTAAAATGACAATTAATATACTTCCATAAAATTATTCAAACCAAGCAAAGCATCTGCAATTTTCGACTAACGTTATTAATAACACAAGCTGCTGCAGGAGCGATTATTCAGTTTTACAATTGCTGTTGGACAAATCTTTGTTTCATAAAAAGAGAAGATGAATAAGCGGCTGGATACAGAAATACTGAACTGAAAAATATGAAATCTGTTAGATAGAATGCACATCTTGATCAAACTCATCCCCATTATGTAGTGAGGCTGAAGAATTTGAATCTGAGTTATCTGTTGTTACAGCACCATTGCTTTCATCATTCTGGTTCTTGAAGAGAGATGAAAAAGACAGTGGATTGTAGGTGGAGCTGGCTTTTTGAAGGCCTCTTATGGCTTTCATTGCAGCCAGGGTACTGTGATATATATCCATTGTATTGTTCCCAAGAGTTGGGGATGACTCACATGAGATGTTTGATGGGTTATTAAGAGGAGGATTTGGATGCCTTTCTGCAACATTAGTAGATTCAATGACTTCAGCATGCAATGGAAATAGGAGCTCAAGATTTGCCTCGCATTCATGGACTAGCTTTGTTAGAGATCCTGTTGTAAAAAAAGGCTGATGCAGGGCAAGTTGGGTAAAAGGTAGACACAACAATCCTCCAGTTCGTTTATCATACTTCTTCAAAATCTTAACCAGCCCTAACAAAGCAGAAAAATGAAATATGATTTTAGGAACAAGGAAACTATATTTCCCCCAACTCTTATTAGATGAAGGTGCATGGGATTACTTATATAACTACTTTACCTTGTGGTTTAGGTAGTAGCTAAATTTTTGAGAAGCAGCATCTCTCCAAGAAAAATGAGAAGGCCCTTAACCACAGAACTTAGAGGTAGAAGAAAATAAAATAAATTAGATAGAATACCTGCAAAATTTAGGGAGCTATAATTTTTTAGAAGAACCATCTCCCCATGAATAGTGACCAAATCTTTACGAATGTCCATCATCTCTTCACTGAATTCACTCTTTGATGTAAGAACGCCATTCTTGCTGCTCTGCTCCTTTAGATACTCAATTCTTTCCTTCAATTCCTGATACAATTAAGAAACATGAATAAACAAAAAAAAAAAATCAAGGCAGTAGACATTGCCACTTGCAATTAGGAATTAAGGAAATAACAAAAAGCAAACAAGAATACAAGAACCTGAAGTTTGATCAATAGACATTTGGGGCAAAGACTGAAAAATAATTCAATGCCAAGAATTAGAGAATACAGGTTGTTTTACTAGCCTCGGAATCCTAATGCCAACTCCATATGATCTGACCAGAACACTCGATATGCAACTATGGGCTAACCCCATTTTGACTGTGAACATAACTTTTATACTGAGCAAAGAGCAAACAATATCACAAAGCTATACTATGCAACTAAGACTCAAGACAACCTTAACATAGTAGAAACCTGCTATACTGAATATGAAAGTGGCGTATAAAAGAATGCACAATATTTCTCAGCGGCCATGAAAGCACATCAATTTTCTATCCAAGCAATTAATCAGTCCAGCAAACATTTCAACGTTGACCACCAGAAAGAAGCATTCTGTAAACATATACGCCAGATTAGTGAGAGGTACATGCATATTCATGTACTAGAATGTATACACTACGTCCAAAAAGTAATTTTTTTTTACTGAATAAATCATGCCCTTCAAGATCATCAGTGACAGAACCTCCTCCTATTTTGAACCCACATGTAATTGAGTGATAAACAATAAACTTCAACTAGCTCAGCCAGAGATCCATGGCATTAAGGATACATTATGGAGACTGATGTTATCCATCAAAAAATATATGGAGAACTTTGAGAATACATGTCATTGCTAGACTAGGCAAAGGCCAACTTAGAAAAGGCCATGAATGCTTTGCCATTTGAGGCATCAGGAAATGAAAATTTATGGCTTGTTAAATTCACTTGGCCATATTATGAATGGGCATCAAGTATCATAAAGTTGACATCTTTGCAGGAGTTTAAACAAGATGATCAACTCTTGACCAAGTTGGAAGGAGGTAATCTCAAAGACATATTGATAAAGATGAAAATTTCATTTCAAAAACTCCATTTGAGACTAAGAAATCCAAAAAAGTCCATAATTCCCAACTGCTACATTGTGATGTATCTTTGAATCACAAGCAGATCCCGTCTTCCTCAGCATACCTCGTCTTTCATCTGCCTTTCCACATTCCCCAAATGCACATTGCAAAATCATCTAGTTTAATTATCTATGATAATTTTAACTGCAATTTCACTAGTGCTATTTTTCCCAAATTAAAATAGCCTTGCACTTTCAATAAAATTTTCATTCCAGCCTCATCAATTATTTGAGTGTTTTCCAAAAACATGACCATTTACCATATACGACAATTGTTTGCCTCAAATTATGCCTAAGTATATTTTCTCTGATTCAACAGGTTCCCCAAACCCCCAGAGTTCTTGACAAACACTCTTATTTTCGTCCATCCTATCCTAATTTTATGGGAAAATCCCTCATCATTGTCCATTCTTATGACTAACACAATCACCAATTCGAGAAAAGGTTCCTCTACATACCACTTGCCTTACAATTCTTTATTCCTTCACTTAGTACCTTATTTCCAAGCTTCCAATAAATGTAACTTAACGATTCTATAGAAGTGACATTAAAATCCAAGATTTTATTCCTGATTTATCCCTTATCAATGAGATGGGATTTTTCTAGATTCATATTCATGCATACCTCTTCTACTTAAGTTAAGGAAGAATATCATGACAAGCCAACAATCCTTCAATATCTCAGCGTTCACTCTGAACAAACCTGAATTACCCAGTAAATATTATATATGAAAGTCAAACCCAAATATACAAAGCGAACAAACGTACGTAAATGTAAGGGTATGATGATAAGAAAGTAGTGATTGCGAAAAAAGAACCTGAAAACGGATAATGAACTCTTCCTCTTTATCAACAAAAAAATCATTAAACTTGTTAAGCTCCACATTCAAAATTCCGACAAACCATTCTTGGAGGAGCAACGAGGACCTGTTTGAAGGAGACTCAGGATGATGATGATGATCAACAGCAGGAGGGGCATCAACGGGTGGAGAAGCTGAAGAGACAACAGAATCAGGGAAAGGCGGAAACTGTTGGAGAAGAAGAGTGGGGCGCAGGGTGAGAGAGCCATCAGAAGTTGCAGGGAACTGCTTGAGGAGTTTCTTGAGGGGTTTATAGCAGAGAAACTTGTCCCTCCACTCAGGCAGAGTTTCTTCCAGATGGGTCTTGAAATCCTTCCCAAACTTCATTGCTTATGGTTGGGGTTTTATCTCTGGTGGGTTTTGAGCACAGTTTACTTCCATTTCCATAAATACATGTCTAAAACAATTTGCTAAAGAAAAAGTCCAAAAAGACAAGAAGGAATTTTGGAATCTACGGAAGTGGGTATGGATTGGCATTAATTTGACAAATTTATGTTCAGGTGCAGCCCTTAGTATGCTATTTGGGAACACATCAGTATCATTGTTGGATTGGATTGGATATGATATTTGGATTGGCATCTTCTTTTTTTTTTTTTTAATCTATTTTAAAGTTTTTATTGGAAGTTACAAATTCATTAGAGTACCAAGTAAAAGGCACAAAATACGAGAAAGAATGATTCGGAAAAAACCACCTTTTTTCCTGAAAGAAAAGCTCTAGGACAGTGTCATTCGACTCGAGACAAAACCGGCAGGAGCAGGGCTACAAGAGACAATGTCAGCCTAACAACGTAGCTAGTGAATAAAAAAAAATATAATGATATTTTAAAGTTATATTTATATCACTAATTATTAATATAATTATATATATATATTTAATATTAATTATTTTATAATTTATCACATAAATAAATTATTTACCCTCGTTTATTCATATAATAATCTTCAAATAGAAAGTATTGTGAGGGTTCATTCGCAAATTTCAGTCACTCAAAAGCAGTGCTGCTACTGTGTTTTCTTTTCTTTACGAAAATATACAATTTAAATTTAATAATTTGAATTTTTAGTGTTGATAATATATATTGTTTCTTTAGTTAGATGGGTTTATTGAATGATTGTCATTTAATCAATGATTTTATATTAGACAAGACTATAACTATCATAACTAATAAACTTAATAATTATAAAAATAATCTAGTAGCATAGGCAACTACGGATGGGAATGTTTTATTTCTTTGAGCAAATGGGTTAAAAAGTATTTTATCTTTTTTGGTTCTGCAAGGAAGATATGATGATGCAGCTCAGCATGGTCTGTTTACTATTTTATTGCATTAACTACAAAAACGATTGCCCATGCATCCATGCCAGTTCCTACTCCCTAGTGGCTAATGCTTCTTAACACTAAACAAAAGAGCTCTTTTCAAATGGTTCATAAACACTCCACAAGAAAAGGTTTTGGATGGTAACCAAGAAACTACCTATTCTACCAATCACCAACCCAAATTATTTGAGAGTTTATCACTGGCAAACATTCATCCAGTCCTTGTCAATTTCCCATAGAGATCTCACCTCACAACCTCCAACCATTAAAGAACTTGCAGTAGAAACATCACAACAATAACGTTCCATGTTATTCATGAATCATTACTTGTTAAAGTAAATGATCCTCAACGAACTGTAACAGAAATTTCGGCGACTGAACCACCAGACACATGAAATTGACAAAACTACAATATGAAAAAACAAAAAGGGGATAGCCTCATATAGTCTCCAAGCATAAAGAAATCATCCATCAGATCTCCAAAACACCGACATTGAATCTGAGCCGCACCAGGTTATATCCCAATGCACCATACCCTATATGGCCTCCAGGGCTTGAAGTATATCAGCCTTCAAATCATCAAAATCTTCAACCCCAAAACTAAACCGAACCAAGTTATCTTTAATCCCATACTTCTCCCTCTCTGACTGGGTAAGATCCCTGTAGCACAGTTCAGAAGAACAACAAGCAATTAATAAGATAAGCGCAACTATAGAAGTAAATGCAAAATAGTTGCATCTAGTTTATATGCCATTTCCGGTAAAATTACTTCAAAAGTTCATCAGAACATACAAGTCACACTTCCAAGCGTACACAAAATAATATCTAACCCAACAACTCTTCAGCACTCCATTGGTTACCCATATGTTTCATCTCAACATACAGCACTACGAACATAATAATTCATACGGTAACTTGATTGGGGCTAACAACAATATCAAATAAACCATACTCTATTAAACAGTACAATAACTAGAATACTCCATGTTCATGCATTTAGAAACGTTAGACAAGATGGAACTACAAGTAAATTTGCATTAAATCATTACCACACTACATTGGGGTCAACAATTTAAAGGTTTCAAGACAGCAGCATCTTTGCAACTTCTCATTCATGCTTATAATTCTTATGATTAGCTAATTTGAACATAAATTTGTCCCTTCAACTTCATATCAAAAGCCCATTACCCTATATTCTTCTATCTTAACTTATAAAGAGGAGTCTAATTTACTTCAGAGTGGGTAAAATCATAACTAGACAAAATTCAAGTATTCCAACAGTAGAAGTAAAAGTATGTACCAGTAAGACATTATAGCTGGCTGATCGACAATGCTTTCACAACCACCAAAAGACGGGGCAATATATGGGATTTTCAATGCATCGACAAACTTTATGGTGGTCATCAAATCTCCATCAATCTGTTCCATTAAACAGATTACAGATATGAGCTACAATATTTCACCTGAAATAAATAAAGATGCAATACAACAAATTGAAGTAAAAAAAATGCTCACCTCAAAACTCACCACCCCACCAAAGCCAGTCATTTGCTGTTTGGCAATATGATGTTCAGGATGACTAGGTAAGCCTGGATAATATACACGCTTCACCTGCCAATGTCATTAAGAGGACTCCAATTTTCAGGATACAATAACTTAATTAAAAGAATTATTATTTATATAAAAAAATCATGACGTCTGAAAGATGTTCAATTTCAACTGCCAATAACCATGAGATGTGAGAATGGTAATCAAGCCCATTCATTGCAGAAAGCAAGCAGTCTGCATTAACTACACAGATAAACAATTTACTTCACGCTTTCTATTAGCCTGCCTGATAAAACTAGTTTTATGTTTAACAGATAAACCTAACAGAAAAGAGAAATAGGTTTATGCTCAAGGGCAAACTTAAAACAAAAGAGAAAGATCCACTGCCCTAATTTTGATGGTGATGGTTGCTTTCTAGGACAGCAAAATTTTAGATTGAGTTTACTGTTCATAAAGTCACCATGAGGATAGGTGTAATGGTGCTTCAGCTACTAAAAAACACTAGTTAGAGATGCCTTTAGAAGTACTAATGTTCAATGTCACAAAGGAGGCTGAATATTGCGTAAGAATCTTTAAGTCTGCCCTAATAACTTCTTCACTATTTTAGTCATAATGTGACTAGCTATGATCACAAGTATAATTATGAAGGTAAAGTCATCACATAATTTTGAAGGTAAAGTCAAGTTTCACATAATCTATATAACTGTTAGGTGTAGGGATTGTTTTTAGAGATTTTCAGGTTGGTTTTGGAGATTAGAACAGTTTAGATGAGAAATAGAAAGGTAGAGAATTCTAGAAGATAGAGAATAGAGAAGGATTGGAGAAAGAATAGAGAGAACAGAGTTTTGATTGATTTTTCTTATTCCTATATTCATGTGATCTCTATCATTTATAAGCTATAGTTGTAACATACTCTAACAACTATTTGAATTTCCCTCCAGCTGTCACATGTCAGCTCTTTATTCTAGTATCTTCTAGCTAATTCATTTCCCTTTTCTTCCTACGGTGTGTAACAATAACTAGGAGTCATTGCATAAGCAAAGCAGAAAATTGAGAAAAATGCACTCCATTGCTATCATTATTAACAGTTAACACCGATCATCACCACATGCATTGGAAAAAATAAATGTCAATAATTAGGTACACACATGCAACAATTAAGTATAATCATATTGCTGGAGTCGATTCTTTTATCAAATGAAACTTTTCCAAATATTGCATACCTTGGGATGAGCCTCTAAAATTTCGGCCATCCTCAATGCTGTCGAATTCTGTTGCTGTACACGAAGATGTAATGTCTTCATGCCTCGAATGATCAGATAAGCAGCATTCTATCATTAGAGGGAAAAAAAAAAGTAAGGAACTACACGCCATTTGGAGTAATGAGTGCAACACTCAAGTTTTACGCATGAAACCATGCAATCATCTTATTAAAAATATCAAGCTAGACATAATTTTGATCCAAAACTGAATGTCCAAACTCCATACAACAACATATCAATTTAAAAAGCCTCACAACTTGATAACATCATTGACACCAGTTGCTAATGCAAGGATAATAGAGATATTTGTTGAACACATATAATCCAGAAGCCCAATTAATCAAGAAACTCACCGGGTTGAGTACGCCACCCAAAACATGATGCAAATTACGAATTTCTGAAACTAACTTTGTGGAACCACTTACACATCCTGCAAGCACCTGGAATAGGATTTGTGTTAAATAACTTCAACTTGTGGACAAAGTAGTGGCAGAATGTGGGTTTGTTTTGACTGAGAAACTAATCAAGCTTTAAACCCACCAAAAACAAGGCTCAAACTTACATCATTATGGCCACCAATAAACTTTGTAGCAGAGTGCAGGATAAGATCAGCACCAAGGGCAAGGGCCTTCTGATTAAGAGGGGTTGCAAAGGTACCATCTATGCAAACTAATGCACCTTTTCTGTGGCAGAGCTCGGAAACCAACTCAATATCAACACATCTGAATAATGGATTGGTTGGTGACTCAGTAAAGAAAAGAGAAACCTGCATGGAATTATAATCAATCAATGCAAGATGATGTGAATTAAATAATAATTGTGACTATCAAAAGCATAGTAGACTACTTTCTTCATACTGACATTGTTCTTTTCAAGTGCAGATTTGAGTGCTTCCACATCTGCAGGGTCAATCACAGTGGCCTGCATATAATGATCAAAATCATAAACAGAATTTTTTTTTTTTTTTTTTGAAAAAAAGACCAAATATTGGAGAAGGAAGGTGCTCTGGTAAGAGCATATTTAAGATCTTTTAGAGAATAAGACAGGAAATATACTTGAAATATATAGAAGATGAGTCACTGCATCTACATACTAAAAGTTGAACTGTTTAAGATAGAGTCCAAGATGCACTAAACAAAGTTTCAACATTGAGCATATTTGCTTCATTGCTTTTTCTTTTTTTCTCCCTATCATCAACATTCCTACTCAGAAGAAAACAAGAAAAAAAAAATACATTTTATTTCTCAGAAAATTGCAGAAAAAGAAAGGAAAAACCTGGAAAATTGAATATCTTCATCTTTAACAAGTCAAAACCAATGTTAGACATCATTAAAAGTACTAAGGTTATTTGAGCAAAACATTCAGGATTCACACTGCAACTTCTAAAATAAATAAATAAAGGCAACAGACACAATCATTTCAATTCAGATATAAAGGACATGTCTGCAATCAGAGCCAACAAGCATTAGCGAATGAAAGAATAAAAGGAGTGGAACATACCGTGATTCCCATTTTGGGAAGAACAGTCTCAATGAATATCCTTGTCTTTCTATAGCAATCTGTGGTTGTCACAAGATGCCCACCAGCTGGAACCAATGCCATCAGCATGACTGTACTAGCACACATCCCAGATGCCATAATCAAAGTTGATTCAGCCCCCTCAAGTGCACTGATTTAAAGAGAAAAGCAGCATGCTTTTGTTAATTATTGAATCACACAGGTAGAAAAGACCATGTTCACACCAGAGATACAACAAACCTTATCTTCTCTTCAGCAACCACTGTTGTTGGATTTCCATAGCGGCCATACTCAAAACTAGCACGGCGTTTTTCCTGCAACGAGGATTACATTCATATAAATTAAGGCATTGCATTTAACATCTAGAAGACAAGAATGAAGAAGCCTATTCCTCAACAGAATACATAAAAAATGTGCTTAATATTAGACAATGACTGTCAAGCAAAGGAACGTTAAACATGTGCAGTAATTACTGAATACAAACCTTGAAATCAATAAGCTCAGCAGTTTTCTTAAAGAAGTAAGCAGAAGTATTAACCACTGGGGTCGTAATTGCATCTGTAACTATACCGCGACCTAATCTTTCGCCTGCATTAATCCAACCACAAAAGGTACCTCTCATCTCAATTATTAATAACATGTAATCATGAACCGGGTTCTTATTTAACTAAATCACACACAGAAAAGGCACAAACTAAGGTTCCACCACATTTACAGGGAAGCCAACAGGTGTGCCGACTGACTAGCCACCATGCAAACAGTGTTCCCATTGGAGTTCACCAATTACAAAGTGTCCCTAACGCATTGTGAGTTTGCTAATTTATGATGTACTAGGGTATCCACCCCAAGAGCGATCCATATCAGATAGTTATTGTATAGATTAGCTCCTTTTTCACCACAAAAAAAAAAAAAAAGAACCCCAACTATTCTACCAGGAAAAACAAAATTATTAAGGCAACAAATAAAAAAACATAGAATTGATGAGGCGAATCTAGAATATACCAAATTAGTGGCATCAAATAATCAGAAAAAAAAAAAGAAAAGAAAATAGCGAAGAAAATGATATTTGAATGTCTACCAGCATGAATTGCGAGGCTCCCATCGGAGCTCAAAAACGACGAGTATTTCAAATCGTCAGTTAAACCCTCCAACTGTACAAGATCATTTTCTTCCGCCACCTTACCGCCAGCAACCAACTCGACCGGCTCGGCAGCTGGAATTGCGGCGGCGGCGGCTGCGTTAGCCGCCGCCGAGGGAATACCTGTGGAAGAGTTGTTGGACCACGAAGCAGCAACGACTTGCGCAACGCCTATGTTACTGCAGTTCCGGCGAGCCTTGGTGCTGAGCTGGCGCATGAAGTTAGGAGGGAACTTCAA